>WBNH01002262.1:144591-203330 GCA_013401255.1 Urocolius indicus
CCCCGTGTGCCGCCTGTGCCCCGTGTGCCGCCTGTACCCCGTGTGCCGCCTGTACCCAGTGTGCCGCCTGTACCCCGTGTGCCGCCTGTGCCCCGTGTGCCGCCTGTACCCCGTGTTGCCGCCTTCGCGCCGGTGACGGCCGCGGCAGCCGCCGGGCCCGCGGCTCCGCGCCTCCTCTCGTCCCTTTCGCGGCTCCGCGCCTCCTCTCGTCCCTTTCGCGGCGGGCGGTTTTCACACGCCAATGGCTGGTTTATTTCGCTGTGAAAACGAGCGTGGCTGCTCGCCCCAGGCCGTTCGGGAGGGAGATGGGGTGCAGGGTCCTTCGTAGCCCAGGGAGCCGTGCAGCGAAGGTGAGGGAAGCCAGGCAGCAGGCAGTGAGGAGGCCGTGCCTCCTTACCTCAGAGTCACTGAAGTTGGAGAAGACTTTTAAAGGTGATTGAGTCCAGCCACTGACAGCGCAGTGCCTGAACACCACTAAACCATGTCCCTCAGCACCTCATCTGCACGGGTTTTCGTCATCTCTGAGGATGGGGGCTCCCAGGGCAGCCTGTCCCAGTGCTTTTCACCCGCTGGGTGAAAAGGTTCTTGCTAAAAACCGACAGTGTCGTGTTAGGTGTTCTATGTTGTGTTATGTCAGTGTTAACAGCGGTGTCCGAGGAGCTTGACAGGCACTGAAGGTGAAAAACCGCCACATTCTGCGCAGGTGTCAGCAAAGGGAGGGCCTCTGGGCATCACCAGGCTGTTGGGTTGGGGCCCTGTGGGTCTTAGAGCAAGAAAAGGGGTCTGGGTGATCCCACTGTGGGATTTCTCACCAGCACCACTGTGTGGGGAGTTTCCTAAAGCTAGCTGACATTTCAAGCAGATTCCAATGCTGTTTGTTCTCACCGCCAGGACTATAAGTCAGAACAATGTTGGTGTGTATGACTACAACCAAAGGAGAAGCCTCCTGCTCTCATAGTGGAATGTATGGCAAGAAACAAATTGGAATAAAGAGGACCTTACAAACGGGATGCCAGGGATGCTGTAAAAACATGTGGCACGTACATCTGTGACCCCTCAGAGTGCTCAGGCAAGAGAGGATGATGTCAGCAATGTAAATACATGCAGAGGGATTTTAAAGAATTAATAAACTCTGCACAATAGTCCAACCTGCTGAAAAAAGAAACAGTGGAAAGCTCTCAGAAATGCAGTCAGAATTACTGCCAGCTTCCCAGCCTTTGCCAGCATATTCAGCTGCCTTTCGTCATCTGGATACACAGAAGCTATCTACCAGAATAGCCTGGCTCCTGGCACACAGGCTGAGCAGGAAGGAGCTCAGCACCTTTCCTGTCCACACCATCCTATTTGCGCTGCTCACTTTGCGTCCTTATCTCAGAGAGCTGCTGCACAGCTGTTGCCTAAAACTGGTTAGTTTTAACCTCAGCAAGTAGTTTTAAAGTAGGAGCATTTTGAGCTGTGCTGCCATCGCACATTGGTACATCTTCAGGCCAAAAGTGCTGAAGCCTGTAATCGGTCCTCCTGCAGAAAAGCACTCGGGCACATGAGTGGCCCCGTTGATTTTAATGGACCTGTTTGAGTAAAGAGCTATTCAGCATATAGGAGGGCTGCAGAGTATTGTCCTCTCCTGTTTCTTCCTGCGTGAAAGATGTCAGCTACAGTTTTCTCTTGAGAAGATAATTGCAATTCAGATTAAAATAAGGATTATGCTTTACTCTGTTTACAGGATTGGGGTAAAGCTACATATACATTAGACCTGGTAGTTTGTCAGCCTGTGTCTTGTTGCCTCAGATACACAAGTGAAACGTGGCTCTTGAATGTTGCTGAAACACAGGTCACGTTTTACTGCCGGGCATCAGGGATAAGACAAAATTACAAGGCTGTGGGAAAAAAAAAGCAGCATTGTGATTGTCATCTAAGAGAATTTTGCATCTGCTTGGGAGAAGCCTGACTGCCAGAATTACAAAGCAGAAGAGAACTGGGTGCACGGATTGCGACGGTAAAAAGAAATTGCTGTAACGTTTCCCACTTGCTGCCTGAAGTGTTGAAATTCTGCTGCATGTGGGTAAGGCAGAAGAGTTTTCATTGTAAACCCATTGCAATTCATGGCAGGTTTGTTGTTGACTTCACTGGAAGCAGGTTTAGATGCTACTTGACATTGCCTTTTGTTATGAAATAGCATGAAACCCTGTATACATAGGCCTGTGTTGTGCACACAGGAAAGAAAGTTCCTGTTGCCTGACCATGTGCCTAGGCTATGTTGTAAAGAATGTACAGATAATGCAGAAGTATTTTGAAGACAGTTGTTTTAAGGTGACTGAATTCACAATTTCACATTGATGTTGGCACTTTTCAGGGCTCTGTGCTTCCCCCCTTCCCTGCATGGCAGGGGTGCTTTGGGAGGAGAGGGGCCACTGAGGCCAGCTGGACCGTGTGCATGAGTGTCGTGCAGTGCTGGGCTGCGAAACAGAGACCAGTGCAGTCACAAAAGGCAGTTGGTTTCTGTTCGTGGTGGCTCTCGGCCTCAGGAGTCATAAACTGTATTCTGCTTGAACCATAAGCATGTGTGTAACCACACACACCCCCCCGACACAGACACACAGAGCCCCTGCTGATGAAATCTCAAGTAAACCCACGTGTATCTAGGAAGGACAGTGTATGGGTTGGCACATGCCAAGCAAGCACTAACACACATTTACCTGTAGTTGCATCGAAGGAGCTTTCTATACAGTGTGCAACAGTGTGTTAGAAAGTGCCAAGTACCAAGATTATTCCTCCTCGGGTGAATTCAACCGAGTCCTACTCAGGAGGCATCATAAAAATACCTAGAAGGAATCATTTGAGATCTGTTTTAATTTGTGCCGGGGAACCTGGATGAGCTTTGATGGTGTCAGCTTGGGTGCAGAGGTGTAAAATGGGTGTGAAAGGAGATCAACCCAATTACTTTAAGAACTGAAGGACAGGCTCTAAGATATACATGTGCTCAAAGGCTTTGCAGATTTGCGTCTCTAAATAGCTTTTTTCCATTTCTGGGAGCAAGCAGCAGGAACAGCTGAGTGCTGAAGAAACAGCTGGCCTGCAGTGATAAGGGGGGGCTGTCGCTTCATGGTGAAGTTTGAAAAACTTCATGGTTGGAAGCAGAAGGGAGAGCCATCAGCAGCCACACCCCAAAACCTGAGCTGTTTGTGGTTTCTTTGCTGCCTGCACTTTGTGATTGCAGTGCTAGTGTTTACAGTTTTAAATGTTACAGAGCCTTTCGTTGCTAAAATCCATCCCGTGGCGTGACATGGCATGTGGTGTGGGATCCGTGACATCAGAGCTGCTGACTGCCCTGGGCTGTGGTGAGGGCCGAGCTCTCAAGCCGATGCTTCATCATTCAAGCAACTCCATCCACTACTCCCCACCTACAGCCTTAAAGAAGTAATTAGTCCTTCCACGCTTTTCAGATTTCTCGCGCTGCTGCTACTGTGTGTTTGTTTCTTCCATCTTTTAAAACCCCTTCCTGCATCTTATCCCTATGTCCAGAAATAACCCCCTTCACTGTGCCTTGGAGTACATCCCCCTGTTTCCTTGGGTGTTGCAAGGCTTAGGTAATTAATTAGCAAAGAGTTAGTTGTCTTCCCACAGAAGAGGGGATCCGCACACAGAGCTAGCACTGACAACTTTCAGCTCCCTGTCTCAGCAGCTCAAATCCCATTTAATTTCTTGTCTCACCTGCGATTCAGATCACTTACTCTGTCTCCTAGATGCAAAAAGCAAAACACCTGAAAGTTGAACAGAAAGATGTTTCAGTAGTATTTGGACAGTGCCCAATTTGAGACACTCTGATTGTATCTACCTCTCCAAATAAAGCAGGGACAGGGATCATTCTCCATCCCTGATCTCAGATGGCAGATGTCACTGCAGCCACTTGCACCTCCTCTGGGTTGCAACTGGTGCTCATGTGGCTTTTAGTCCTTTTATTTGATGTGTGGTTTGTTTTTAGTTTGGGGTGGGTTTTTTTAGGTTCAAAGTACCTTGCTGCCTGTGGTAGCCCATCAGAGAGCTGCTTTCAGGGCTTAAAGCTGAGGTTATGTGACACAAAGGTATGTGGGGTATCGGGGTTAGTGAGCTCCTGCTGCAATGTTGAGGGACTGTGTAGTGTGGGGGAGTCTTCCTCCATAAGGAACTCATAAGGAGTGTCTTCTTTATGAGGAAAGGCTGCGGGAACTGGGGCTGTTTAGTCTAGGGAAAAGGAAACTGAGGGGGGAATCTCATTAATATTTATAAGTATATAAATGGTGGGTGTCAGGAGGTTGGGGCATCCGTTTTCTCTATTTTAGCTAGCAACAGGACAAGGGGTAATGGGATGAAGCCATGAATGACATGAACACAAAAAGTTCCATTTAAACATAAAACTATTTCACGGTTGAGGTGAGGGAGCCCTGGCACAGGCTGCCCAGGGAGGGTGTGGAGTCTCCTTGGAGGTCTTCAAAACCCACCTGCAAACGTTCCTACGCAACTTGATCTAGGTGGAGCTGCTTCTGCAGGGGAGTTGGACTACATGATCTGTAAAGGTCCCTTCCAACCCTGCCATTCTATGATTCTATGAGTCAGGCCTGTGCAATCTCATCCCATGTGCCTTCTGGACTGGTTCTCACCTGTCATACCCCTTGAACTGTACCCAGAATTGGAAAGTAGCTTGGTCCAAGGACCACAGCAACAAGTAAACAGTATAGATACTGTGGGGTCCTATGGACCTCAGCAGCTCCCACGGTTGGTGGGCTCTATACATGATGCTCGCTAGTCCAGCCTTCTGTCTGCTCTTGGGTAGTTGTTTGCTGCACTGCTTAAATCACTGACTTTCCCAAAACAATGGGATTTCTGCTGGTTTTGTTGGGAGTTGAGTGAGGGTTTGTGAAATGCTGGGGTCCGGCCATGCTTGAAAGTCAAATCTGGAAAAAAAAAAGTGCTTCAAACTGAATGCCAGCCCCTTGTAACATTCAGTTCTTGTTAATTGCTGTATTATGAAAGACAACATTTGTGTCTCAGCGTCCTTGAGAGTTTGGCTGCAGGCACCTCGAATGCCCCTCTCCGCCAGCACTCCCTGAGCAGCGAGACGTGCAGTACCCCGTCTCCAGGCCCCCTAGCCATTTCTGTGATCAGGCATGAAATTATTCTTAACTGATTGAAGTGAGGCATAGATTGAAAAGCTTGAGAGATGCTGATTTACTCCATCGTCCTGCTGCGCCTCAACTCCATTTCACCTTAACTGTGCCTGGCAAATTTGAATAGCATCATCCTAGAAATCACTGATGCTGCCACGCTCAAAGCACTATACAAAAGGCAGTGGTATCACTGCTTTAATTTTAAAAGACAAAAAAGAAATGAGGCACAGGAGTAACAACTGGCCAGTGTCACCCAGCAAAGGCAGGGGAAGAGCTGGGAGGACAACAAGGTGTCTGACATGTTCAGCGTCATTGATACACTACAGAGGAAGGCTTTGTTATGTGATTCTGGATCTGAATCTCAGACATGTCATGGCCTTATTACCTTCCCATGGCACAGGAAAGGGGCCTTGTGTACATTTGTATTGCATTAAGCTTCCACAAAATATTTAGACTAGTGTAGTGCAAAGAGGCTTTGAAGAAACCATGACTCAAAGCCACTCTGTGCTTACAATGCTTTGGGGGCCATGGGTATCTGCCTGAGGTCACTGCTTGGGTATCAGGAGGATGGAGCCAGGCTGTTCTCGGTGATGTCCAATGATAGGACGAGGGGCAATGGGGACAAGCTGGAACATAAGAGGTTCCAAAGAAACACAAGGAAGAAATTCTTCTCTGTTCAGGTGAGGAAGCACTGGAAGGGGCTGCCCAGATGGGTTGTGGAGTCTCCTTCTCTGGAGACATTCGAACCCAAGCTAGACGAGTTCCTGTGTGACCTACTCTAGGTGGTCCTGCTCTGGCAGGGAGGTTGGACTGGGTGACCTTTTGAGGTCCCTTCCAACCCTTAAGATTCTGTGATTCTGTGACCTTTCTCCTTTATCTGATAAATTTTGCAGTCAGGCTTTCTTGTTAGGTAATTTTGATATAGGCACATCATGTATATAACATTTGATATAGGCACATCATATAAAAGCATATCCTGCCTCACCATGATAATCTTCTAGGTTGCCTTGATGCTTAGCACCACTGTTACAGCCCAGGACAGAGACAGAAACAGAGCAAGGGTTGTGCACACACAGTAGCTAATGGGGCTGAAACCAGTCTGTCTATGGCAAACAGAATTTCCACTTTAAGAGGACGGGAAGGCAACTATGGGCTTTACTAATAAAATCAGTCCATGGTAACACAGTCTCAATGGCATCTATCTTCTCAACATAAAACCCTCACTTTCTTAACCAAGGTACTTTCTTTTTGTGTATCTGTGAAGCATGTTTGCTGAGCTTGTAGGAAGAAGCTCCAACAAATTTGTTTGGCTTTTTGGCCTGAAAATATTATGTTGGACCCATGTGGGTCCTATGGAGTAGTTGTCAGCCATTAGTTCATAGACCATGTATGACAGACGAGGGACCAAGAAAGAAGAAGTTGTATACACAAATCTAAGCATGGAGTTTGCTCACCTGGGTGCTTGGACATCCAAACTCAAATGAGTTGTAAGCCGAGTAAATCAGACTTTGGGATGAGAAGGAAATTACAGGTGATCTTCTGATGTCTTTTCAGGAGTCAAGCTATGTGCATACCTCTGTGGGAGAACAGATTTTTGTTTATGAAAGAACAGACATCTACAGCTTGTAGGCTTGCAGTCAGTATGTAAGTAAATTGCTGAGTTCTATTCCCAGTAGGGAAAAATTAATGCCTAATGTGGCTGATGCAAATGTACTACCAGCTATGGGGTTCTGTCACTTCCTTGTATTAGCTGTGGTGGATCCAAGTGAATCTGTGATGGGAAGATCTTAGGTGCATCCCACGTTGTACGGTAAGGATACTGCTCTGCACTTCAGTAGCATGTCAAACTCACTCATTTCAGACTACTTAGTCAAGATTTGCCAGCTCAAGCCCTTAACAGATAGTAGTAATTAGGTAAATAAAATGCTGATCAGCAGAATGAGAGGGGAATCAGTATTGATCCCGAACCTCATACTGTTAGTGTAGTTGGGCCAGTATTATCATGGTAGAGATAAGAGAGCTCGTACATCAATACACACCGTTTGAGAGAAGATCAAAACAGCCCAGGTGGTAAATAACCTGGACAATTGTCTGCAGGACCTAAAATTAGAGATCAGCACAAAGACTCTTGGCAGGTGAATAGTCAGCAGATGCTGTCTTATCTCTCTATTTGCTTTGGAAGATTGGGTCTGACCTAAAACATGTTGAAATCAATTTGTATCTTCTCCTCTATTTCGATAGGCGATGCACCAGACTCTAATCAGTTGTGGGCCTAATTAAATGATTTTCCTCACTGAAAGCTAATTACTCCTATGGAGAAATGAAACAGAATGTTAAATGAGCACTCTGTAGGAACTGTATCTGAAACTTATGGTTTAGAATAAAAAATTACGGGCTTGATTTCACACAGCCTTACATATTCTTTTATCCCACATAAAGCACAGTTTCCCACTCTTTTTTATTGGTATGAGTATGGAAGCTGAGTGAAGAGTCAGGCAGAGTGACTGTAACAAGCTCCCTTCCTTGGGCAAAAAAAACAGCTCTCACAAGCAGGAAGTCACTGGCTTTAAGTATCCAGGAGAGGAGGAAGCATTGCATTGAAATTGCAGCAAGAAGGTCAGATACCAGCAAGGTGCTCTGACAGTGAGGCACTGGGTTACCTGGGGAGACTTTGGCACCTCCAGCATGAGAAGCCTACGAGAGGTTTGGCTGCAGCCTCAGGCAGGGGGTGGAGCACCCAGACACCTCCTGGGCTGCTCTTGCTGGTGCCTTTTTGGAGTTTTGCACCAGTTTGGGGGGGAAAATGCAAGGTACGGGACAAAGACATCTTCATTCCATTTGCTGTTCTTGACCAAATGGTAAAGCAGGTAACCTTAAAGCGTGAAATCTGCACTAATTAATTAGATAATGGGAAATCAATCATGCTAATGAGTATGTAAGTGTTGGCAGACTCTAACTATCACTGTGTGGATGGAATTGATTTAGTGAATACTTTTTTTCAGGGATTGTGGGTGGGAGGCTGTGTAGATCTGGCCAACGACGATGGTTATGTGGTACTTCCCTGTAATGCTTCCCAGCTAAACCTTCCAGATGAGTGTTGGCTTTGCTGATTTGCTCAAGGCAGTAAATTCCAGCAAAGGGAAGATCTTTGCTCAACAACCCGAAAACACTTCTGTGATGGCATGGAGGAGGAAAGGGATGCCCTCCAAAAGGTACAATTTGCTGAAAGCAACCTTGAAAAAAACATGCTGCTTAGGCTGCTCTGTCTATTTAGGGACCAGAACCTAAGATGCTGTAGCACATGGTGGTTAGGACCCAACCTGTGAGATCCACACAGCACTGTTTTTGCTAGATGTGGTGTCAGGGCATCAGCCACCCTCAGCCAGATGTGAACCATGCAAGTGTCATTTGAGGTGCCACGTCCTGTGTATTGATGTACCAATTTTAGCACTGGGAGAAAATTCCAGTAACTGGGTGCAAGTGAGGTGGAAGAAACTGGGGGGAAGAATGGAGAATTTTAGTTGGTTTCTTTATTTTCCTTCCAGCTTTCCACAGGTCTCTATATTTTTTTTTTGTTTTGCTTTGTACTTGGCTCTGTGTCTCTGATCCCGTCTGTCCTGTTTTTGTTCTCCTTCCTTTGTTGCTAATGGCTTCATGCTGTTTCCATTCCTCTCCTTTCTTGTGACACAGATTCTCCCCCTGAGCCACGTCCAAGGTGTGGGACTCCCTGCAGTTGCAGCACAGAGATTCGGTGCCCAGGACATGACTTCCTCCTTTGCTGACAGTGTCTGCATTGTGTAAGTGAGCGTATGTTTTACCAGCCCACAGAAAAGAAGTTTCAGAGCATTACTTAATGAATTCTCCTTTTTCTAACTTGTCAGGACACTGGCAGCTCTTCACTTCTGCTTTGTTGTTGCTGATCTCTTGGTATCTACAGGAGACCAAGGTTCCACTAGTCTAGACGATCTACACACTGTGAGAGAGCTTTTTTAATGTGAAGACGTTACAGTCAACTCAGAAAAAACAGACAAAGGTATGAGAAAGTTGTTATGAACACATCACAGAGTCACAGAATCACAGAATGGTAGGGGTTGGAAGGGACCTCTAAAGATCATCCGGTCCAATCCCCCCTGCAGTCTATCTAGCAGGTCTGCCTAGATCAGGTCAGAGGGAAGTAGCCGCACAGAGAAATCCCTGGATCTCATTGCTAGAGGTAATGAGATAGATACCTGTAGTAACTTGGATACTTTGAGTCCAGTTTAGGACTTTCACTACAAAGTAGTCTTGCTTCTCTTCACTGGGACCAGTATAACACAGTGATAAATTCTCACTTTTGCCTGCTATTCAGATGTTCTAAGTATGGCAGAAGGCTGACCTGTATCAGACAATACCTTTACAGCACTAGGACAGGACATTTCACTACTCACTCACTGACAAAGTCTAAGTCATGCCAAGTCACCCTGCCACCTCTCTTTTTGAATGAAGGGCTGTTTACAAGTGTTATGTATATTAGCAGTTATCCCAGGTGGTGAGATTAGCAGAAGTATATTCCTGTATATAATGATAGCTGTAATATCCAGAGGTGCACTGTTGAGACTTAGAGCTTTTACATTCTAATAAACATCTATCTGGGGTTTGAAGGCACCCCTGATCTACTGCCATAAGGGATTGTAATTAACATACAGAGAGTCTCATGAGCTCAGAAAGTCCCTGAAGGCAGGTAAACTCTGATTGTTGAGCAATAGAACTGCTCACTTCTGAAATGCTGTCACAAGCTACTCTATAAATACGAATGAGGAAAGGCTGACACAACCCATACAAAAGGCAGCTTTCCTTGAGCTTCAGGTAGCTGGGACTAGTGCCCAAGGAGTCTGGGGCAGGACATTGTCATGGCCTTGTGCAGAGCAGTGTGGACCTGGGGTACTGCTGGGGTATTTTGGGTCAACAGTGGGGGAAGAGGTTGTGCCTGGTGGGGAACAAAATCCCTGAGAGATGGGCTCACCCCCACTTACTCTACTGTAACTAGCCAAAGACTACACTGTAAGTCTGTCTTGACATCAGGTAGAAACCCCCTATCTTGTAAGCCATTTCCCTATTTATAGACTTGCCTTTGCTTCCCAAATTAAGATACTTGCTTTACACTGGACAAGCAGTATGACGGCTTAATGAAGAGGTCTGAGTTGGTACCTCAGCGTGACCTCTGCTCTCATGATCTGTACCTTTGACATCTAATCAGACACATTAAAGTGCCCAAAATTCACACATTTGGGCTCTTTGTAGATTCTGTTTGTGTTATTATTTTTAAGCTTTGCTTACCTGTAGAGTCTACTCTTTATTGTGTGATGCTTTTTTTTTTCTACACAGGCACGATGCTTAATCAGATTTGTAAATGAATTCTCTCCTGGGGTTTCTCTTTGTGTGTTCAGAAAGCATAAAAAGGGTTCATGACACGCTTCAAAACACACACTGGTTACATTAGTCATCCTCTCAGTATAATAGTTTTATGGAGAACACTTTAGGTTAAAAAAACCCCACATTTCCTTTAATCCAGTTTCTTTCCTCCACTTTTGATTCCTAGAGTTACGTTACATGTTAGTAAACAGCTGTGTGACACGCAAAGGCTGTAATTGAGATCTTTTTTTTCCTGTTTTGCCAGAGGAAAAAAGCTACTGTTTCTGTCTTGAAATATCTATTGTTACCTTTTATGATCTATTCAACTGAAAACATTTTCATCCAGGAATGTCTCTTTCTTCTGGCAGCTGGATAGCTGGTTGCAAAAATGAGAGCTGCTGAATCATGGCATGTCTGCCACCTGCTTGCCATTTTCCCAAGTCATCAGTCCTGGCCCTGTGGCAAGGCCCAGGCCAATGGGAAAGGGCAGCTTGGATGGGCAGCACTGCTGGAGAGCCAGGTGCTGCCCTCACCTTCATGGACAAACCAAACCCCCACACCCACTGTGCCCCTTCCTTGTCACAGCTGTTTGAAACACCTCCTTGCCAACAAAAACCCTTCCTTGGCAAACATTGCAATGGAGGGAAGGGCTTGAATAGCCTGAAGTATGTTGGTGAGGAAGTGAGGGTGCTCAGCGAGCTCTGCAGTGGCAAGAGAGGAGAACTGCTCTTGGCCCTTGAATCTCAGCCTGAGAGCTCCAGTGACAGCAAGCTGTCACCTTGGCTGTGAGGGGTGCTTTCCAGAAGCCACAGATAAATGTGACTGTGGTCTTTTCTTTATGCTAGTGGGACCCAGGGAGAATCTCTCCTTAGGATCCTGCATGCTCACCCTTGTCCTTTCTAGGCAGCCTTATCTAGTCCCCTGTCACCTTGCACAAGCCTCACACACACCTCTACACCCTCCCCCCTACACTCTCTCAGGCCCTTTGTGTTTCACAGGAAACAAACAGATAAACTACAGCTCTCTGTTTGCCAATTATTAAAAAAGTAGAAACTCCTAAATCCTCAGAGGCTCAAAAATGCTGAAGTGGTTGGAAAAAAGGCAAAGAGAAGACCTGAAACTGAATGGGGATTTCTCACTACAGACATCGGGATCTCCTAGACATGACAAAGACACGTGGTGGTCTCTCAGCACACTTCCTGCTGTGGGTTTGCTGGGAGAGGACAGCACTGTGTGGTAGAGAGAGCCCCATCTTTGAGGAAGGACACAGTAGCAGGAAAGATCATTTGTTTGACAGATTGATGCATGAGTCTGGAAAGAGAAAACACTGTGTTGATTTGCTGCAGAGAGGAACTAGCTCTGCTCAGTGGGGAGGAACCTGGCTCTAGCACTGCTCTCCAGTGGGAGCCTGGGGATTTCTAGACACATTTTCACCCAGATCGCTTCTTCTCCCTCAGCCTCCTGCATTCCTGATATCTGTGGCTGCCTCAGAGCTGTGGGATAACCAGACCCCCCCAGACTAAACAGCCCCAGTTCCCACAGCCTTTCCTCATAAGGAAGATGCTCCAGTCCCCTGATCATCTTGGTGGCCCTGCACTGGACTTTCTCCAGCATTTCCCTGTCTTTCTTGAGCTGGAGAGCCCAGAACTGGACACAGGACCCCAGATGAGGCCTCACCAGGGCAGAGCAGAGGGGAAGCAGTACCTTCCTTGTCAGGGGGATGGGGTGACACTTTTTTCTGTAGTGTTCAGTGACAGGACAAGGGGCAACAGGCACAAGCTGGAACACAAAAAGCTTCATGTAAACACAAGGAAAAACTTCTTTGATGTTCAGGTGAGGGATCCCTGGTCCAGGCTGCCCAGGGAGGGTGTGGAGGCTCCTTCTCTGGAGGTTTCCAAACCTGTCTGGACACATTCCTGTGTGACCTGATCAAGGGCAACCTGCTTTAGTAGGGGGTGGGCTGGATGATCTCTAGAGGTGCCTTCTAACCCCGACCATTCTGTGGTTCAATGCTACTGCAATAAATGCATACAGTGGAGCCCCAGAATGAAGCTGAAGGACAGCTATGCCTGTGCTGCTGCTGCCCTGGTTCCGATGCCGCCCGCTGCCTTGGCCGTGGCTGCGGGGCACCTGCTCCCAGGACACCTGGAGAGGCTGAGCTCATCCCTTCAGAGCAGCTGCTCCTTCCCCTTCTCTCTGATTTCACATGTTTGTTCTCAGATCTTCTTGCCAGTTGGTTCACAGCGCGTGGTTTAACTCCTTCCAAATGTTCCTGTGTCCAGAAACAATTCTGGGAGATGGGAAGGTAATCCAGGGAAATGCACCTGCAGAGTGGGGTGGGCTGGTGGCAGGAGGGTTCCCCTCCTCACTACCACTAGCAGGCTGTACTGCTGCTCATGGCACAGTACTGATAGAGCCCGTTTTATTCCCACCTCCATACCACAGCAGCCTGTACGTGTCTCTAGCTTCTCCCTTGCTCTCTCTATGCTTAGACATCTCTATTTTTTCCTTTCCCTTGGGGAACAGTGATGTGAGGAAAGAGGATTCCCTGATTCTGATGAGTTCTAGGAATGAGTGCTACAGTTTTCAGCCAGATACCAAGGAACCTGTATCATTCACAAGTGCAACTTGCATTCGCTTCCTTAGCAACTCCTTTGTTCACTAGCACGTGGTCAAGGTCAGAGGGAGAGGGGAGGTTCATCAGGCACTGTTGCCTAGGCTTGCAGGCAGATTTGAATTTTAGGACTGTGGTTTAAAACCATGGGAGATTGACTCTAGCAGCAGAGCATGGCCAGGACTTTCCCTTTGCAGCCTGTGCTGCTGCCTTACCATCACAGGACTCACATCCACTCAGGTTAATATTGTTTCCATTTCATCTGTGGGAAAACTGTGCTAAAATGCTAGTTTGAAAGACAAGACCATTGTGAAGACCTGTGCATCCTCCTCCTCAGGAGTATCCTTGGCTTGTGAGAACCCAGTGGGCTGGAGCAGCCCCAAATCTGGCAGAGAGTGCACCAACTTGTCCTGAGTGAGGGCCTGCTGCCTGTCCCATCCCATCCCAGCTCTGCCCCAGCCTCCTGCTGTTGCCACGCAGGGAGCAGAGCGTGTGGGTGGTGTCTCTGTGGCTTTCCAGTCCCTGCTTTATCCGAGAGGATGTTTGTTTCCTGCAAAGGAAAGCACAGTCTGATGTCACGCTAGAAGAAGAAGAAAAAAAAAAACAGATCTAAAAGGGGACAAATGGGTATGGTTTACAATTCTACATAGAGATTTCATCAGAGCTTGACTTGGCTTATCAAACCAAGCTCTGATTTTGTCCATTACTAGAGGACAAGCTCAGGGGACGAACACAGGGCCAAACGCTCCGTTTGCTCACAACGTTGCGTGTCTCATGAGGCAGTCCCAGTTGGAGTGTTGGTGACCCTGTGGTGAAACTGGAGTGCTGACACTGACCACAGAGAGCTGTGGGAATGGAAAGCTATGGTGTGAGTGCTGGGGATGTTGCACACCCCTAGTGATCCGCTGCTGAAGGGTGCCACGTGGCATCACTGCGGGAGGCTCGTCTGGCGTGTTTGTTGCTCCAGCGAAACTGCTCCTGCAACACACCACATTTGCTGAAGGGGCACAGGTTGCCCTGTCAGATTGTGAGAACCAGATACCCACAGGAGCATTAGCTGGCTCAGGAAGATGGGCTTTTTGGGTGGGGAGAAACCTTAGCCTACCTTCCTAATGGTGGCCTTGGGAGTGATTTGGAGAATCATGTACCAAAGCATCTTGACTCCACTGAGCTCCTGAATCCTCTCGTCACTTGCAATTGCTTTTTCTGTATCAGATGTGGGATGGCTCACAGTGCCCTTTTCAGCCTGAACTTGTCCTGTTTCCTTTTGGTTTCCCCTTATGATAGGAGACACAGCCGACTTGTTTGGCCACGTACATTTTTTTGCATTTATTTATTTTAAATGAAGGTGTTTCTCATAAGGAAAAGCTTTTGAGGTCTGATTGCTGTATTCCCTTATTGGGATTATTCATCCCGCAATTACCTTTGCCAAAGATGAGGTAGTGCAAGCAGGTGTTACAGCCTTACTTTCAGCCGTATGGAAAATACATTTCATTTCTGACAGCGATCTTGCTGTTGCAGGAGAAGGCTACCCCATGCAGAGATAGGTTGGTTAGATCAAGCTGTACTAATTGCAGAGCGAGCTGGAAATCTGTTCCACTGGCAGACAGAACGAACCCAACACTTTGTAACACTGAATTAACAAAGGTCACGTTTCATAAATATTAGGGAGCAATTTTCATAGATAATGCAGAGGGCTGGTTAATGATTAGAGTGGTAAAGTCTTGACATGAGGCCATGATGAAGAGGGGACATGTTTTTACAGCTTCCATTATTATTTCCTCAGGAATCTTAATCAAAAACAGCAGAAATTATTAGGGTCCAACAAATCTTGAAAATCTAGCCTACCAAACTCTATCTGGCCTTCCCAATGGCTTCTGGATTAGAAACTAGAAAATGTAAGAGATTTTAGAGTGTCAGTCAGAACATAAGCATGAGAACATAAGCATGTTGGTTTCAGTCCAGTTCTGCTGGATTCTGCAATGAAAAAAAACAGCCTTGGTAACTGGTGGGAATTGGCAGAGCTTGGGCTAAGCAGGGGTGTAATTCTCCCTCTTGTTCCATCTGCTGGGGCTGCTAGATTAGGGCAGAAAATGTTAGTAAAGGTTTAGTTCTGCTTCTAAGCCTGACCCTAGATACTGGCACCACTCCTGAGACTGGGCCCAGCATCATTTCTGAAATGGAAAGGTATTTGAGCTACGTCAGCAGTAATCTTGCTAAATAGATTAGCTCTGTTGGGAGGCAGCAGCGTTCATATTGTATGTAAGAGAAGGTGGTGGAATGAAACGTGGGATTACTCAAAGGTGTAAACCCAGAAATCTTGGGCCTATGGACAAACAGAGGACTTAAAACCAAGGAATGTAATTTTCCAGGATTTAATTAGGCATGGTTTACATCCAATAGCTGCACACACCGAGACAATTCATATTTCTCAGTAGGGTTTTATCTACTGTGAGCCATTCGTGTTTGAATTTGATGGGCTAGAAAATCTTGGTATTAAACTGTGGGAAAACGTCCTCCATTGGTGCTTAAGGGTGGAGGGCTTGGGAATCAGCAAAAGTCTAGCAGGCATTTTATATTTCCTTCATTCAGCAGAAACCCGCAGGGTAAGGAAAGTGGCTGGTGTCACTCAGTAATGCATTATTGAGAGAAATGAGATGCAAAGCTTCTTGTGAAACATGGAGCAGCGTCCAGGTTCTTGGGTGGGGATGTGGAACCAGTTATGTGTCTGTTTGGGAAAGCTGTTTGTTGAGATGAAATGTGAATTACCCACTCAGTGACCATTGCTGTTTGGGCACTTTAGGTTTTAATTTCCAGTTCGTAGATGCTCATGCTTTGAGGCCATTCAGTACCTAAAGCTTGCAAATCTAATGCAATTCAAGTGAAAAGAAAAACAAACTGAAACAAACCCCAAAATTCATGCAAGTAGCAGCTCAGCTAAACATAAACCAACCCAAATTATGGAAACCAGCCCAAAGCAGCATCAACACCAGAGTATGAAGATACACAGAAGGCTTTTCCCAGAGCCGGACACGGGGGGGACCCCGACAGACAGAGGATCACGGGTCACTGCTCCCTGGAGGGCTCACCCTGCCCGCAGCCAGCACTTTCTCCAGCCCTGCCTCCATCCCAGCTGGAATGGGCTGGAAAATAACTGGAAGTTTCTTGTTGGAGCAGACACGCAGCACAGCCAGTCCTTTCATTGACAAATGAGCAAAAGAAAACAAAATAGCACGCTGTCATTTAAAAATAGCTTCAGTATGAATACCACGGGGAGTGCTTGCACGGAGTGGAGATCGGCGGCTGATTGGGGAGGGTTATCAGCAAACCTGGTGCAGGGTAAAGCCTGATTCCACTGCCTGGCATTCTCACTCAGACACACTATGGGTTTGTGATGAATGCCTGAGAAATTCTAGAAGGTTTCTGATAAGGCAGGCGTTTGAAACAAAGGGTTTCTGCTCTTCCCCTGCAATGTAACTTTTAGGAGACCTCTGCGTGGTTGGATGCCGCAAAGTGGTATGTGTGAGGCTTGGTGAGACGGTTAGGAGGTGGCAGAGCAGGGTGTAGATGTTATTCCTCTCCCATATCCATTCCCTGCTCTTGACCAATGCAAGTTGGCTTACTCCACACAAAGTTCCACTTAAACACAAAGGAAAACTTCTTTCTTGTGAGAGTGAGCCCTGGCACAGGCTGTCCAGGGAGGGTGTGGAGGATCCTTCTCTGGAGGTTTCCAAACCCACCTGGATGTGTTCCTGTGTCCACTGATTGAGAGGAATCTGCTTTAGCAAGGGGTTCTCTAGAGGTCCCTTCCAACCCCTGTCATTCTATGACACTATGACTCAATGATCTACTGCCAAAGTGGGAGGAGCAACCCTGTGTAAGGGTGATCCCATCCCATAAATTAGAAGTGAAAGCATTCATAAAGTTTATGCACTGTTGTAAAGTTCAGCCTAGGTTTGGAAATCCATAAATGGTGTCAGTGCCTTGTATCCAAGCTCTCAAGTGGTATACTCTGGTCACAGACTTTACTATGTGTTTTTGGGAAGCTGATCCATTGTGTGTTCTTGCAGGGTCATCAGTATCATTCTTAAAGCACAGCATATATGTGCAATAGTTTTCCAGTGGCAAAGCTCAAATTGCGTGACTCAAATTAGCAACTTTTAACACTCCTTCTGGTATTCAGCCTCTTGATTCTGCTTATACAATGAATTCAGGTGTTAAAATGCATGCATCTTTCTTCTTCTGTTTATTATAAAGTACATACTCAGAGAATCACTTAATTTGCAGCTGTTATTTGGATCTATGTGCATCATCCCAATTATTTCACGCAGCAAAGGAATTAATACTCACTAGCTGAAGAAAATTGATCAAAAGGATCAAAATGATTAAAACCCCACCAATTTGTTTAAGGAGCTCTGATGTATTTCAAGACAAAAGAAGAAATGTATGGAAAGAAGACAAATCCTGAGCTCTTCTGGGATGGTGTCATTTGTTAGTTCACTGCTGTCCTCTCAAGACCTATCTTGGCCCATCACTGGTCTAATCATCATAGCTGGAGACACTGCTGAAATCCACAGGACTGTCAATGCTGAAGAAAGAAACAAGTACATCAGAAGTAAAGCAACTGGACAAGTAGCTTTGCTAAGTCAAGTGTCATTCTCATGACCTCAAGATTAAAGATCTTTCCTGTTTTTCTGCAGTATATCCTGACTGCTTTTGACACGTGACTGCATTAGCAAAGCACATCATGATAAAAATATGTGCAAAACCCCCATAAAATCATTAAAAGAGACAAATAGGTAACACAGTGAAACCCCAAGCTGTGGCTGCCCTCCCTTTGCCCCACGCCCAGGACCTCACCCATGCAGATTTCCCACTGCCTCTGTTCTTCTAGGCTTTCTTCAAATCACTTCCTCAGGTGATTCCAAAATCTCCTGAGGGAAATGCATTTCAGAGGTTTCCCTTCCTGCCCAACGTCCACTCCTTGATGGGATCTCCTTGGGTCATTTCTAAGGGCAGTGACAGATCCATCACACCGCTGGGTTTCCTGCTGTACGGTCTTGAGGCCAATTCAATAACTGGGAGTTATTTGTGTCTTTGTCTTTACCAAAGCAACAAGTTACTGTTCTTCAAGCTGAGGAAACAGCAAGTGACACCTAAGACCCTTCACTCCCAGATCTATTGCTGCTTCCAGGCATCACCTGGAAGGGAAACCTCTGCTCCCAGTTTGCCAAGTAAACCATAAACAGCAAAGGTGGGAAACTAAAACTCCTGCAGCACAGCCTGTTGCCATGTCTACTCAGCCTGGGCCAGTGACTTGGACCATCTCCCTGCTGAGATCCCCTGCAGGAAGGGTAATACAGAATCACAGAATCTTAAGGGTTGGAAGCGACCTCAAAAGATCATTGAGTCCAACCCCCATGCCATAGCAGGACCACCTAGAGTAGGTCACACAGGAACTCATCCAGGTGGGTTTTGAATGTCCCCAGAGAAGGAGATTCAACAACCCATCTGGGCAGCCTCTGCCCCTGCTCCCCCACCTGAACAGTGAATAAATCCTTCCTTGTATTTCTTTGGAACCGCTTGTGTTCCAGTTTATACCCATTGCCCCTTGTCCTGTCATTGGCCATCCTTGAGAAGAGCCTGGTTCCATCCTCCTGACACCCACCCTTTACATATTTGTAAACATTAATGAAGGTCAAATACTTTATGTATGTTGTCGAAATGTCTTTCAGCAATAGCAGGATACTCTCTGCTCTGAGCAGAGGAGGATACATACCAAGCCTTAAGCTGTTCCAGGCTTCACAGAACAGCAGACAGCAAAATACGTGTGGCTGCACTGGGGCATGTCACTTTCAAATCCCTGTGTGATAGCACCAAACGGCACAACCCAGAATTACCTGCCACAGAATGTATTCCTCTGTGGCCAGTTCTCCATCCAGGCTGAGCAGCAGTTCAGACCCTCTGAGGCAGTGGTTGCACTAGAAAGAAATCAAAGCAGTAGCAATGCAAGAGGTAGGGAGGTAATAAAAACGCATTGATGCTTGAAAAAAAACTGCTGAAATTGCGTCCCACTAGCAAATCCTGCTGAGGTGGTGTTAGGGCAGGAACATGAGGGGCTTTCCTGCTTCCTGAGAGCCCAGAACTGGCTCTGAGAGATGCTTCTTTAGCATCCTTTTCAGTAACAACATTTTGGTTTTTCTGTCTGAAGAAGAGGAAGACTCTTCTCTGATGTACACCTTCTGCAGTCCCAGGGTGTCCAGTCTTGCTATAAAACACTCTGCAAAACTTCCAGCAGCTCTCAGTTAAAGCTCATCTCATCCCCAGGGAACCTGTGGAGCAAGGCCAGCAGCACATCCTGCTGGAAGCAGGCAGCGTCCATGCTGCTGAATACTTCACTTTCCTCCCAGACACCAATCCAGTCTCAAAGATGCACTGGAAAACTGACAGAGGCTACTCAGCATAAGACATTTGCCTCAGGGAACAAGTCTGATCAGCAACAACTCAACTCAAAACCTCAGTTCAGACCTCACCTTCAGATCCAAGCCATATCCCGACAAGCCTCACCAGCCTAAATGTGGGGAGCCATGACCTGGGAGCTCTGCAAGCTTTGACTTACTCTCTGGCTTGATATGCCAGGTGTTGAGCTATTGCCACCTGTGGTATCTGAAGGCCTTTTTATAATCTATCTCCACAGCTCAGGCTTCCGTTTTGGTGCCAATTCTATCTGAAAGTCTCTGCCTGCCTTAGTTTAAGTAGCTCACTGAAGACACATCTCATCTACCTAGGCAAGTGTTGGTTTCCTTTCACCCTCCAGTTAGGGTGAAGTCAGCACGCCCGTTTTCTATTGGTATGTGAGCAGGGTGGCAGTGAAAAGCAGCATGACTTGGATTTATCACCACTGAACAGCTTCTAGGCACTGTGCTATGATAACTAAACAACCCTGCCCACATCCTGTGGGACTAATAAGTGTTTCCCATATAGGAGGTCAAGATATTAAGAGCAGATTTTGTAGAGTTCAGCACAAACATGTCCTACTCAAAACAAAATGAGTTGCTGAAAAACCAAGCCAAAAGTAATTTGGCGATGAACACAAGGTTCAGTGCTGGCTGGAATCAGAGTTCGTAGCTGTTACCTGATTGCTGCTGCTCCATCACTTGGAGGTCAGAGGCTGAAATCAGCCTCAGTTTTGGAAGGAAGCCCTGTTCTTAGCTGGACTCAAACATACAGCAATCAAGACATCAGTTTATTTCATTCCCCCTGCCTCACTCTTCTTTGACTTGTTCCCACATTTTTTGTCAGCCTCTAACACCATTATCATTTCCCCTCTCTGATGTGCTGCTTCTGTGCTGAGATAAGCTCATGTAAGAGAGGCTTAGGCAGAGAGAAAACCAAACACCTAAGGTCTCTGTTTTCAGAGTTATTGAAATAGATTCTGGTATCACTTATTTCTTAGGGCAATAAATTGTATGTATATGTCAAAACCAAAAGAAAGCCCTGAAGTGCTGGATTTCCCCTTTCTGTCATCATAGTTATGAAGAAGAAAGCACCATTTGCCATCTGCTTCTGGTGACACCTACACCCAGGTGGTCTTTCCACCTGCCCCACAGTTTGTCCTGGGACGCTGCTGGGCTTTGCTCATCAGGGCTAATGTTGTCATTCTGCAGCGTGGTGGGAAGATGCAGCAACACAAAGCTTTTCAAACCCAGCTTTCGGAAAGAAATGAGAGACACGTATCTCTCCAGTCTGTTGGGGGAAAGAATGAAAAATAAATTGTTCTGGTGACATGCAGTTGCTGGCTATTAATTCCTCAGAGGATTTTGTATTGCTTCCAAGACAAATATCAGATTAGCTGTTGGAGCAATGGAGTAGGATGGGACACAGATCTAGGGGTTCTTGTAACACAGATGTTATTTATTTAGCCAATGCAGAGCAAATCTGCTTACAGATGTAATTTCGTGTTTGTGATGTCCAGCTGCCCAGTAGCCCCCTGGACTATACCCTGAGAAGGCAGGAATCCTGCCCTCATGGCCAAGCCTCCCGCTCCCAGGCAGGGCTGGGCTCCCATATACCGTCCCCTGCTCAAGCAGGTGCCCCCCTCCTTGAGGCCCTCAGCCCTTTTGGTGCAGCCTCTCATCAACATGCCGAGGTGAGAGGGCAAAAAGCAACAGGGCTGCCAGCAGCTGAGTGGAACCCAGGCCTCGGGGGCCTGAGGCCTTCCTGATGGCTCTCCCAGCTGCAGGGGCTGCCCGGCCCAGCTGCACCCGGCAGTGGTGGCACTTGGAAGAAACACCACTGCTGTAAGAATGCTGCTATTTTGTGAAAGCATTTTCAGGACATTCCAGTGCCAGATATCCAGACGTGCTAATGCAAAATGCATTAGCCCGAGCAGCAGGAGCTCCGGGGCTGCTGGCGCCATTGAGTTCCACTCATTTCATCTTTATTATAAATACTGCATTGTTGTCTCATTCTTTTCTCTCATCCTCTCTTTAGAAAAGAATTATAAGGTTCTAGTTGACTAGTCCCTTTGACTTAGTACAGTTGTTAAACCACAGGCAGTAAATACCTCTTTCAATTGTTTAAGGCAGATGCATTTATTTCATTAAAACAACTGAATGAAATCTCTAAGAGCTAAAGAATCCCCCCTTTCACAGCAGTTCCACTTTTCTACCTCTGAGCTGAATGCAAAAGAAACTCCTCCTAAACCTGCCATGTGAAATCAGCCCACCTTCAGGCTTCTGCTCTCAGCTTCCTTTTTTTGGGAGTTGAAGAAGTATTCCAGCCTCAAAAGACTCAGAGCCTACTTGTAAATAGTGATCTTTGCTGGGCAGATCTCAGCTGACAAATGTTAATTGTTATGCAAACTATCCAGAGGATGAGCTCTTCTCCCAGGCCTGAAGGGCAGCCACCTCCCAGATGAAATGAGGCAGCTGTTTAAACAGTATGGGACTGCCCTGCCCCGGCTGCCAGAGCAAGAGGAATGCTGAGTGGTGTGAGCAGAGCTGGAGCTGTGCCATGCCACCATGGTTAACACCCCTGCTCTCGTGGAGAAAGCTTCCACCACACAACTCAAAGAGAGAACTTGAACTGACCCCACGTGATCAGGAGAACGATGCCACGTTTCAGTGGAAAAGTTGTTTCTCCAGGCTCATGCAGAGGGTTGCTCCCCCCTGAAACTAAGTAAAACAATTCTGGTTGTTAGGGCAGGAGAGGGGTGAGGGAGAGATGCTCTATCAGGCCAGAGGACTTGACAAGGGCCAGGGATGCTGAAAATGTCATGCAAGCCTTGTTCTTAACCTTCAGGCAAGTCAATGCCCAAGGCAGGCAGTGCTGCTGGGCCATGGCTCCTGCTGGAGTTCCCTGGAGAGCCAGGAGCCAGCTCCCTGTCCCTGGGAAAGGCAATTGCTCGATGAATGCTGCTCATAATGCTACCGTAGGCAACAGCTGAAGGGAAATTTCAATGTGCTACCAGCCTATTTTTCCTCCCAGTCCCGTTTAGTTGCTGTGCCTCCCCTGCTCAGCTGCCTGTGGTGCAGGGCTGCTCTGCCCTGTGCAGGGTCTTTGGATCAATACAGAGTAATGCCAGAGAGACAGAGAGACTCCCCACAGCTGTTTGTAAAAGCCGTCCCCACGGGGCCAGCGGGGATTCGTATCAGCAGCAAGTCTCTCTGCATGCCCTTATCCAGCCCTCGGAGAGCACAGTCTTCTCTGGGTGAGAAGGAGGTGGCTCAGCAGTGCAGAATAACTCCAGGAGAGCAAACTCCCACTTTCTGCTCTTACACAGAGTCTGCTGGACCAGGCTGGCTGCAGGGAAAATGTGCATTTCCAGAACTGTATGAGATGTGCATAGAACCCACCAGTGGGTGTTGCCAAATCCTAACTGTATCAACCACATCATTGCTCTTCTGGGGTAAAAAGCCATCTTTCTGGCCCTCAGATAACACAGACAAAAAAAACCCAAAAAGTATCTTTCCTGAAGTCTACTTAGGATAATTTAAAGGATGCTGTGCCTCCTGATGAACACATGAACTGTCCACTTCTGTATGTGGCTGTGCTGAATTTCTGAAGTATATAACCAGGGCATCATGCCTTATAACCTTATAACTTGTTTTGGGTCCATTTGTTCCTTTTGTGTTTGTTTCTTTTTAAGGTAGTTTTGTGTTACTGCAGCAGGGAACTTCAGTTTGGTGGATTTTTGTTTTAAATAGAATAACTTATCCTGCTGTACCTGAAGAGTCTCCAGCTGTATAGGACTTCATGAGTTTCACAGAATCACAGAATGGTAGGGGTTGGAAGGGAGCTTTAGAGATCATCCAGTCCAACTCCCCTGCTAAAGCAAGTCTACCTAGATCAGGTCGCTCAGGAACGTGGCGAGGTGTGCTTGAAAACCTCCAGAGAAGGAGCCTCCACACCCTCCCTGGGCAGCCTGTGCCAGGGCTCCCTCATCTCAACAGTGAAATAGTTTATCCTGATGTTTAAATGGAACTTTTTGTGTTCCAGCTTCATCCCATTACCCCTTGTCCTGTTGTTAGATACCATCAAAAAAAATGAAGCCCCAACCTCCTGACACCCACCCTTCAGATAATTGTAAATATTAATGAGATCCCTCCTTAGTCTTCTCCAGACTGAACAGCCCCAGTTCCCGCAGTCTTTCCTCATAAGGAAGATGCTCCAGTCCCCTGGTCATCTTGGTGGCCCTGCACTGGACTCTCTGCAGCAGGTCAATCCCCAGCCTGTACTGGTGCATTTTGACTCAATGCATTTTGAGATGAAGATACTTCTAAGGGGAGAGTGGAGGAAGGACAACGATTTGAAGATTCATGCAATGAGGGAAAGTTTTCACTGATTCTTACTTGAAATTTAATAGCAACATTGTCATTCCTGTCAGTGGCAGCAGGGCTGCCACTATTTTCTTCCCTACTTAAAAGGGAAGAAAATAGCATTTGGCCCAACAAATCTCCTTCCCTGCTTTTGCATCAGTTCCCAGTGTCTGGTTGAACAAAGCAGCCATGTGCTATCTCCATGCTTCACTTTCCCCTTCAACAGCTCTGTCTGGCAACTTACTTTACACAATATGGTACAATTCCTTCTCCAAAGGGCCATAAAGACATGGATTCGGTTGCCAGGAAAGTCCACCGATTCCTCTCAGCAAGGGCACTTGGCTTGGCTCACAGTGTCCGTGGTTGTTTTCATCTGAGACTGAGCTGATAAGGGGATTTCCTTTCAAGTGGAAAAGCATAAGCTATATTTATATGCAGATAATTTCCTATTTGTTGGGTTTAGCTTAACAGGCTGAATTTCTGGCCTGTCTCTCCAGTGCTCTCCAACCACATGAAACATATTCACAATTGTCCGGGTGGGAGATGTTTTGCCAGCAGCTGGAGAGGTGCCACGGTACAGCTGGCTGTGCAAGGCAGAGGTGGAAGGACACGACCAGGCTTCCTTACTCTGCTCGCTCTATGAAGAGGTAACACAACCCACAGCACCTGCTTAGCATTTGCTGCTGTGTTCATTACAGCTGCTTATGCCACTGACCCATCATTTTATTTCTGCCAACTAGATATGTTTTGATCAAAGACTTAAAAGACCCCTTAAAGCATAGCTAATGCCCTCTGAGCCACCTCTGGGACTTGGTGGTTTTGCAGGCAAGCAGGACCATGCTCAGCTGAAGAGAAGGAGAGACTGAACTACGTGTAGTAGAGGAAGGAATTGCTGAAACAAAGCTGGTAGGATATTCTCAAACTATTGATGCCCAGGAGGAGAGGAATAACAAACCAGCAGTGCTTTGTGTTCATCTGGGAAACCTACCTCATTCCCCTCTGTGGGGTATTCCAGAAGATGACACCCCAGTTCACAGCAAACTGATAATGATTAGTCTTCTGTGTATCATTTTACAGTTGCAAAGTACCTCGGGATCCCTCCCTGCAGGAATTCTTTGTGTTTGTTATATTATGTGTGGGAGTTACCTTGTATTCACTTCAGTGACTGCCATGGGAGTGTGCTCTTGAGGTTTAAAGATTAAGCTTTTATTTAAATGCATATTCCTCTAATGTTATACATCTGGTTTTGTTTAAAAGGATTGCTACTTGGTTTAGAAATCTTTTGTTTAACAGGTCCTTTATAACAGGTCCACCTAAGTCTCAGGTTATGTATGTTACCAGTAACTCCACCTGAGCCAACCTGTTTTCAAGCATCTGGACTCTTCCAGTTTCCCCTCCTGGGAATTCATGTGTAACAGATCAATTACATTAAGGTTTTGCAGAAGAAATTCATAAAGTCACCTTTGCTTTACACTCAGAATGTCCAGCAGATAACAAAAATCATCTCTGAGAAACAGTAAAGAGCTGAGTACCTTCCACTTTCTGGGAGTGCTTCCTGCCTCTTGAATCCTGTGAGGTTTGGAACGGTGTCTTTCAAGAAACTGCAGGTAGCTTTGGCCCGCTTGTCTCAGCACAGTCTTCTTGTTCTATAGAAAGCCTTTTCATCTTGGGAGGCCTATCTGTCCCTTCTGTGGTAGGATGAGATCCCTTTCTAGCTTTCAGTTTTTGATATTTTCTGTTCCTTTTTTTCTCCAGTAGCAGAGATGCACGGAAAGCCAATGTCTCCAAGGACAGTGCTGATGGTCCTTGTTACCTTGAGTTGGAGCTGAGATCATTCATTTGCTGTGAAGGGGCCATTAATCAGAACTGAAAGTTCAAGTTAATAGGAGCAGTGTTTAGAATTCAAATGGGATTTGTGCAGGCACAGGCAAGTCCTCCAGGCCATGTGTGTCTGCATGTGTGTATAAACACACACATGTGTACTTATGTCTGCATTCATATACATATATGAATGTGAATGAAAGAAAATATGCTGCATGTCCAGCAAGAAAGGTGAATGTTAATATAGTAATATCAGACAAAATCCAATTACCCTCACAGAAGGTACATTTTCCTACTCGTGCCCACTGGAGCTGCACAATGCCCACATCACTCAGGAATTTAAATGGTGGAAAATAGCAACTTTTTGTTTTTCAGCTTTTGGGTTTCAGGAAACATTTCTTCTCTTGAGTTTCTCAGCTTGAGAAAGTGCTAAACTGCACATGGGATTTCTGTACCTTGTGCAACCATGCAAATTACAACCTAGTTTTCTCATGCCCAGCTTAAAATACAGCTTCCATCTTTCTCCCATGTAACCGTATCCCAGTGTTGAGAAACACTTCATAGTACAGTAGGACTAACATAAATCTTTTGTTTTGTCACTAAATGGAATGAATCCCTGGTCACACAAGATAATTCCATAGAAGCCTATGCATGCAAAAAGAGAGGCTGGTTATGGTAAGCAAGGTTAGAGGTATGTGTACAGTCAACACGCACGATCATGCAATGACTAGACAGACACCCAATAGGATGGAGCTTTGGGTGAGGGACCCTTCCCTCTTGCCTGTATCCAGAGACATAGGGATGATAGCAATTACCATTTAGGAGGTCTCAGGATGGAAGGATATAAAATGCTCCATTCATTAGAAGTTTCATATGGACCCTGACTGAGCCACAGCAGAGATTGAAGTCTTTCACCTTGAGCATGTAAGATTGCCAGCTGAAAGTCAAGTGTATTGTGCCAGGTAAACATTTCTTGTCCCTTTCTGTCACTGGTGAAAAGTTCTATTACAGAGAGGAGCAGGCATGTTGGAGCTGCCTGGCATGAATGCCATGGGGAGCTGGGGGACAAGTCTGGATCCAGAGCTCTGCACAGGGAGAGCAGCAAAGCAAGGTGACATCTCACAGAGCACTTTGACATAGGCAGTCGAAATCCTAGTAATGGGACCAAGGTGACCACATTCAGGCATTCAGACCGAGCATAGGAGCAGAAACAGGTCCAGCCACAGCTTTTGACCCCTTCCTTTTTGAGGACAGCAGGTCCCACTCTTCTGCATTGATATCTGCAGTAAATGTTTCTTTCCAAACATCTCCAGTCCAAGAAACCAGAACACAAGATGCCAGCCCTCATCTCCTATGACAGGTAGATCAGTCAGGTTGTCAATTAAAAGCACTTGCTGAAGGTGAGCTCTGGATAAATTAATCTAACAGGAAAGCTCCATAGGTCAACTCCTTCCTGCCAGGGACAAGGGAATGTCAGAGCATGTTGCTTGTTGGTACTGCACATGATGGTAATACTGCCCGTCGTCACCTGGAGGCAATGTCCCTGGATATGCAAATGACACCTTTGCCTGCAGCCTGCATGGTGCTGTCGTTCATCATGTTTGAGCTGAGGGTTTGCTTCTGCAATGGCCAAAGATCTTGTGTTGCTAAAGTGTCCACGGGAGCACATCACCCTAGCAAACTGGATGGCTGTGTCCACACTTGGGGAGCATCTCCTCCTGATACAACAGAAGGACACTTGTCACACACTCAAGAGGAGATAAGGGTGAGTGGTTTGGTACACAGTACTGCATGGAAGCAAGATTACAAGTGTAGAAGGTGCAGTCTGACATGGGGCATTACCAAGATACAAACTGCTGGAGATCCTCACAGAGGTCAGCAGGATTTGGCAGTAGTTGTTGGCTAAATCTCCTGGGATGAGTGGGTCCCACATCCTCTTCAGTCTACTCCCAGTCCAAAAGTGCCAGCTGTGGAGTTGTAGTTGCTCCAAGGACCATGCAGACTGAAGAGGCGGACTCTGACCATTCCCAGTGAAGTCCTGCCCTCTAAAGCAGAGGTGGCTGAAGGTGACTGAAGGTCAGTTTATGGAATCATAGAATGGTAGGGTTGGAAGGGACTTTTAGAGATTATCCAGTCCAATTCCCCTGCTAAAGCAAGTCCACCTAGATCAGGTCACTCAGGAACGTGTCCAGGTGTGTTTGAAAACTTCCAGAGAAGGAGACTCTACACCTTCCCTGGGCAGCCTGTGCCAGGGTTCTCTCACTTCAACAGTAAAGAAGTTTTTACTTTAAGTGGAACTTTTTGTGTTCCAGCTTTTGTCCATTACTCCTTGTCTTGTCACTGAACGCCACAGAAAAAAAGTGTTTCCCCATCCCCTTGACACACACCTTTCCAATACTTGTATTAATCTCCTTGTCTCCAAGATGAACAGCCCCGGTTCCCACAGCCTTTCCTCATAAGGAAGAAGCTCCAACATCTTGCTGGCCCTGTGCTGGACTCTCTCCAGCAGTTCCCTGTCCCTCCTGAGCTGAGGAGCCCAGAACTGGACACAGGACTCCAGATGAGGCCTCACCAGGGCAGAGGAGATGGGGAGAAGAACCTCCTTTCACCTGCTGGCCACACTCTTCTTGATGCAGCCCAGGATGCCATTGGCCTTCTTGGCTACGATGACACTTTGCTGGCTCATGGTCAGTTTATTATCAACCAGCACTCCCAGGTCTCTCTCTGCAGAGCTGCTCTCCAGCAGGTCAACGCTCTTCCAGTTCATTAGACAGACATTCAAATAAGAAGGAATAAAGATTTCCTGTAATCTCTGCTAAGATGCAAAGGTAGAAAATTCTCTGGTCAGAAGCAACAGGATATAGGCACACTGGCATGCAGAGTGGCACTTGAAGGCGAACCCATTGTGCTGGCTATGACCAAGGTAAGATGACGACTCATGTCAGTCATAGCTGGATTTGGGGAAATACTCACTGAGTTCACAGGACATGATTTGAAATTACAGGAAACACAAAAAGACACGACTGCACCCATGAGGCAGAAGAAGCAAATCTTCATAGAGCGTACCTCAGAACTTCGGGAGAAAGGATGGAAAACCCCCACTGCCGCCCACTTCCCTCAGATGACGTTTTGTTGCCTGATGTGATGTTTACAACATCATGTTATTGGCTGATGTTCCTCAGCCTATCAATTCATATCTGGGTTTCTTTTTGTAAAGCATCTTCATGTTTATCCTCCCAGAGACCTGTAAACAGAAGTAGATGTTTTCAGAGATGCAAAAGGAATTCTGGATTAGTTTGGGGGGCAGGGGTGGAAGTGTTGAGATGAAGAGGAATTTGAGGGCAAAAGCAGTTTATATTTGCTCATCAAAGCCCCTTTATTCTGTAATATGGACACCAGGCTTTGATATTTAACAATAATGCAGATTGCTCCCGTGAGCAGAAAGGTGGCTTTCATCCATCACATGCCCCAAAACAGTTAAAATCTGAGTAATTGAAACAATCCCCTATACAGGAGCCAATTAGTTTGTCACAATCCCGACCAGTCTTTGCTATGCAGGAGCAATTCCTCTTTCAAGAAGACAGCACAGGATGTTTTGGGGAATGTTCTCAAGAGCTTGATTCCCATCTGTGCAGCAAGGGGAACAAAGTGACACAAGCCAACCGTTGGCATTGCAGCAAGGGGTGAGCCACTGGGAAGGCAGGATGGCCGGGCAGAGGAGCTGCTGCTGCCAGGCATCGTAGACGTTTGACGTCATGCACATGCTGCTTCTCAGCTTCCCGTTACTGTTTTCTTTCAGTTTAGGGCTAATCCGAGGTGTGTGTTTCTTGCCATTTGAAACCGAGAGAGAAACCACAACAGTATTTTCCGTGTAAGCCAAAAATCTTTCACATGTGCCAACTGTCAAAGCAGACAAAAGAGCTTTGATCATAGTCAGACACCATAACTAGCTACTTGTTTTAATTACAGAAAGTTTTGGCTATTATTACACTGCAGGCTGGCACATTCAGCACATGACATAATTTTATGAAAGCTTTGCACTTCTCTCAGCACAGCTCCAGCCCTAGGCTATTCCACTCACAGCAGAAACATCAGTTTGAATGAAGCCAGGGAGATATCTCAGACTGAGACCTACAACAACCTGATCAACCCACCAGCCCTGCTCCAAGCCTGGGTGGGAGAGTGTCACCCTCAGCACCTCAGCTGGAGCAGAGCTGTGAAGTCTCACAGATCATGTGTTTTCTTTTGTTATCTGAATCTTTCAGAATGAAACCATTCCAAATCCCCAGGGTCTGGAACAAAATGCATATTGCTTTTACTGCATGTTTTCCTTCTGTCTATGGTACACTGGCTATTTTGAGTGACCGATGAGCTCAACCTCAAAATACTGGGGGTTTCCTACCTGAACCACTGTCAGACTACCAGCAAAAAAAACCCCAAACAGCCATGGAATAAGTCAGTGCAAACATTTTCACAGGTATTCCTGGGCTGCTGCGTGTTTTCACCTCTCTTAGCAAAACTTTCGTTTTGGCAAAGCTTTCTGTGAACAGACTCACACAAGCACTGCTGAAGAGCAAATCAAAGGGACCATGGCAGTCGTCAAAAAGGCTCTGTGATTTCTGTTTGAACAAATGCTTATGAGGGCTCATTTTCTCATAGCTGTGAAGCTCTAATCCTCATCTAGTCAAGCACATTAGCGAAAAATACCGACATACTTCCCCTATCGCTGCGTCTAGTTTCAAATGAAATCAAATATGCGTAGTAAAGAGAATAAGCACAAATAATTAGCGACAAGGATAACATAGGGACTGGGCTAAAATAACGTCTTCCCTTTGGAAAACACTGGAAAGCAGTGTCAGAGTTGTTGATGAATTTAACAGTCATTAAAACATCTTATTAAGTCAAGTGCTAATTGAGTGCTTGGCAGGAGTAACAGAGCAGTGCCTACCATACACACACATAAAAATTACTAACATTTGAATAAATTCCATGGCTTAATATTTTGTTACTTTTACAACTTGCTTTTATAACACGTTTGTCTGGCTTAGGTGGCCTTGCCTTCCTCCTTTGTGCCTGTTTTAAGGACACTGTGCTCTGATGGCACATGCTCTCATCTGTCCTGAGAAAAAATCAACTCCGTGTGCAGTTCTTTTGGCTGAAGTCTTCCAGGCCCAGTTGAAACATGTGCCTCACAGCAATGGCTGGGTGTGCAAGCTGCAAAGTGCTGCGTTTTGGGAAATCTCAGTGCTGTGACTGCTGATGTGATGGGTGCTGAAGGAAGCAAGGTGGGCACTTGAAGGATCAGCATCTCCAGCTGTTCAGTTAAGGAACCCACAACCACATTGAGCAGCAACTTCCCAGGACTGGTGTTTGGTTTCCTGAGCACCAGATTTCTTTTCTTTCTTGCATATGGACATCTGTAGTTTATAGGAAAAAGTTAGACTGACATTACTCCTTCCTCTACATTTGGCCCCCAACTCTGATACTTTGTGGTTGCCACATACTGCTTCCCAGCTCTTTTCTTCCCTTGTGCCCATAACCTGTGAAGGCATCCTCCTACCTTGGCTTCTAGGTGGGGAAAGGACAGTCAGGTACAACTATACTTTGTTTTTGCAGAACCACTGAGGACATCACCTCCACTCCCTTCCCCATCACCACTCCCAGTGGAAAGAAAGCAACTAGTTTTTCCTGTCCAAGCAAAGCCAAGCCATCATATTGCCTGATTTTTGCTCGAGGCCTAAAGGGAAGTATATCTCACTGCTGAAAGTGTTGCAAAGACACTCAGCCCCAGACCTCTCTCCTTGATGACTACAAACGGAGGTGGGTGGTACAGAGCTCACTTCTATAGCGCAAGCCCAACTTAAGGTCATACAATCTAAATTAGTTGGGCACTGCCAGGAGATATTTTGAGCTCAGCACAACCTAAACATACTATGGATAGTTTGAGATCAAGTGACAAACAGCAAAATGGATGAAAAGTTGTGGGTTGTGAAGTTTGACATGCATAAAGCCACCTGTAGTGTTTTCTAGCCCTCAGCAGACACATCCTGAGCCATTTCTCTTTAGATACACAGAAAGCAATGGTTGAAGCAAAGAACTGCAGCCAGGCTATAGCTGGCCTCACTCACCCAAGGCTCCTGACTTGTGTGTGGCTTCAACACGTGCTCCCATATACTGGGAGTCTGTGGTTATTGCAGTCTCTGCAGGGACTGTGGCTTTCTGCAGTGACTGTGGCTTCCTCCAGCTCAGCAGCTGCAGCATTAGTAATTTTACACAGAGCTGCCTTGAGCCTGCAGTTGAGACCCCCTGAAAGATTATTTGCCTCTAACTTAAAAGCTGCTAAACTGCCCTTGATAGTTAGTTTGCAGCTCTTGTTAAGGAAGTATGAGTGTCCAGGGCAGGGCTGGAAGCTGTGCCCAGGATGTTTGGGCTTCCAGGCCTGCACATGTACTCAGTAAAGGTTATCAAGGGCTTCTAGTGGTCAAATCCTCTGGGCACTCGGTTCAGGGAAGAGAGGGAGGTTGTGCTGCATATATCATCTTCCCTACCACCTAGAAATGACCAGTCACCAAGCAGCTAGTGCTTATTAATAAACTTGCCTAAGGAAATTGGCTGGAGCCTTACTTTTCATTGTGCTGAATGAATGGAGCTAAATATAATCCAGAGCTCGTTTTGCTGGATAACAATGCGAGAGAAACTTCCTGTTCTAGCAGAAATCCCTGAGTTTAGAAGTAGGAGTTTCTCTAGGCTGGGTGAAATTCTTTAAATCTCAAGAAACTTTAAGGTCACTCTCTAAATTCCTCTCTCCTCCCAAATAAAGATACTATTCTAACACTCTGTGTGAAGGATAATGTAGTGTCTTTATTAGAACCCAGCTGAAAGCACAAGATGTTTCAATCAATGAGCACTCAGAAACAAAGGTACTTCTTGGCTTAAGACCCAAATTCAATAATTATTTTTACAGCTGAACTGGAATAAAGACATTATTTAAACATGTCTCTGTCATCTCACCCTGCCTGCGGCTTGCTGTTGGATATCTATTTCTCAGGAGCACCTTGGCAGCTCCTTATGTAAAGGAGGAAAAAAAAATATAAGCGTTTCCTCGCATGACTTCATTGGGGATTATGTCTCCTTACAGCTCCTTCTGTGCAGCACCATGTCAGGGGAGGGCTTCAGGTGCTAACAAAGCCCGTGGTGGGTGTGGAAGTGCACTGCTGCTCTTTGCAAAAAAACCCACGTCTGTTTGTGCTGCACATTTGCAAAACAAAGGGCCTCAGTGTTTGATTTTTCACTCGGTGCTAAATGAACCACGAACCACCACGGGCTGCCTGGGCTGCAGGGAGAGGGGATGGCTGGGGAAACGGGAGCTCAGCAGCAGCACTGCTGCCAGGGCTGGGGCTCGGGAGGTTCAGCCATGTAAAGATGCTTTAATCTGCCAGGCTCCTCTCTGTTTTGCCATGGATTATGCTACCAACCCATCACCCTTTCCTGAGTTCTCTAGAACAACTTTGATCCCCTGGTGCTGCCAGCACCAGCAACCTGCTTGCAAAGACCTTTGTTCTAGGAGAAAAACAAGGAGCTGATCTCTGAGCCCTTTTTAGCTCTGTAGGTGCAAAGTCTGGTCTTTTCCCTTTGTGACAGTGCCATGCATAATGGACTTGAAGCCAGTATTGCCAAGAAATATCGATGGTTCTTCAGCTCAGCAGGCTCCTGTGTGCGTGGCTCCTGCGTCCCGTTCCAGCCCCACTGGGCTGTGGTGATTCCCGTTAGAAGAGGTGTTCCAGGAAGTCAGGCCAACCTGACAGTGGATGCTCAATGTCTAATGGGTGATAGAGGTTTTAGGAGGCTGCTAAAGCCAAAGTAAGAAGCTTTGGCAGAATGTGGTGAAGCATCTGGGCAGAGCTGGCTCGGTCTCATTGGACTCCACATATCTGGGGCCAAGGAGTGCAAACAAGGAGGGCACAAAAGCTGGTGGGGTAGCAATGGAGGTACGTGTTGGAGGTGAAGAGGTGAGAGAGCAGAAAGCTGCTGCCTTGGGGTAGCAGTGAGAGGAGGTGGAAAACAAGACACGTGTTGGGTTTCTGATGGGTATCAGTCAGTGATCTTTTGGGTGTCTGCTGTGCAGGAGCACTTCTGGGGCTTGCTGTGCTCCTGTGCCATAGCTGTAGGGCTTGTGTAGACAGATACCTGGGTCTGCAAGATCTTGCTAATCCTTTTCTTCTGTAGGTCTGCAGGCCTGTACAGATGCCAGATGGATCATCTTACCCTCCCACCAGCAAGATCTGGGACATTGCTGGTCTTTTCAAGACTGGGCAGTAGCCACACTGTGGCTCAGCACACCACTTAGGGGAGAAAATACCTTGGTGGCCTTCAACTCAAGGCAGCAGCACTTAGGTGCAAGCTACTGCCTTTGCCAGACCTTGAGCATAATCCCACATGACCTGAACATACAAGGAAAACTCAAAATGGCCAGTTGCTCCTGCATCTCCAGTAAGCTCATTAGTAAGGAGCAGCTTTGAAAAACTGCCTGTTTGCATCATCTGTGCACTGAATGGTGTTTGGCCTCTTGACCTGGAGCATCACTATGTGGCACTTTCCCTCACACAGGGACACAGAGAACTGTGGTTCTCTACAGGGAGCATCTCACATAATGTAGCCCTGAGGAGCTCCTGGCATAGGGTATGGGGTGTATTTCTGGGATGACCACACTTGTGGGGCTACCTCTACCTGCTGGATGATGAACACATGAACTGGAGCTTGAGTTGTCCTCTCGGATGGAGGCTGAGACGCTCTGACACAGCCATGGTTACTGAGTGTGGAAACAGGGGCTTGAGAAAGACAGGGCCCACTTCTGTCCATGAGGAACTGAGATGACTTTTTGTACCTCAGATGGACCCTGCAGAAACCACTGAGCCGTGAGCAGCGGCTGGAGGAGGAGGAGGAGAAGATTTCACACTCTCGCCTTGTGCTTTGATGCTCTCACTAATGAGTTAATCAGCTGCTTGTTGTCACACCTGACAGAAAAATAACAACAAACACAACCAGAGGACAGCTGAAGAGAGCAAAACATTTTCTGGCATGTGCTCCTTTGACTGCAACATCAAAGACCATATTAAGGGTTTTGTAGAAGATTATTTCTTTGCATTTCTTTAGCCCCAAAATCAGAGTGTCAAACCTCATTTGCAGGAAGACCTTCTGGGGAGGAGGACACTGCTGAAAGGGCAGAGATGTTTAATATTTCACAAAGGACGTACACAGACTAACGTGCAGTTCTCAAAACATCCTCATTAAAATCCTTTAATTAACATTGGTTCAAGTACTAGCAGATGTGCAGCTTCGTGTGTCTCAGAAACATCGGGGCTTCTGGGCACTGCTCAGGTCCCCATGGGAACGTCCTTTCCCTCTCCCAGGGGAAGGATGCATCTCAAACCCCCTTTTAACACCAATAACCCCCTTTTAACACCAAACAAGTTTCCTCATCAAGAAAGGCCAGGAGACTTTTTTTTTTACCCAACCACATGCCAGCCCAGTGACAGTATTCATGCAAAGCAAACAAAGTCAGCAGTGTAAAGGGAGCACCAGAGATGATCTTTTCTCTTTCAAAGACTGTAGTTGCAGTTCCCCAGTGCCATAATCTCATTAACCCTCTACCCAGCATCCAGACCAGACTCCCTCCTGCTCCCCCACAGGCACAGGGAGAGCTCCTCTGTCCTTGGCTGCCTTCTCTGCTTTCTGGAGAAGGGACAAGAGTGCTTCAGGCCAAGCCAGATAACAGAAGAGCAGGGACAAGCCCCATTTCCACAGGCTTTGGTTTTTTTTAAATGGAACAAAAGATGCTTCTTTTCACACAAGAAACAGAGTGCCTTATGTTTTCTGAAGAACTGGGCTGATACACTGAGAGATGTAAGAAAAAATGGGTGGAAAAATATCCCCTGTGTTTATTATTATTAGGCCAGGAAGGGTTTTGGGGCTGTCTGAGGAAGTGCCCTGATCTAGGGGTGTGTGGTTAGGCAAGGGCTGAAGATCCACAGTGGCTGTGGTCACATGCTCCTGCCCTGGAGTTCCAGCCTGCCCCAGTTTCTGATGGGAAGGGCCACTGAACATGCTAGCAAATCCAACCAAATTTGCTGATGGGACAGTCCGTGAAGAAATGCCCTTTGCCATCCACTGCTGGACTTGAGCAGAGAGAAGAGGAAGGAAAAGATGATTATCAGGGGGAGTCAACATGGACTCACCCAGGGGAAATCCTGCTTGACCAACCTGATAGCCTTCTATGAGTGTATAACCAGCTGGCTAGATGAGAGGAGAGCAGTGGATGGGATCTACCTTGACTTCAGCAAGGCTTTTGACACTGTCTCCCATCACATCCTCATCAGAAAGCTCAGGCAGTGTGGCTTGGATGAGTGGACAGTGAGGTGGATCGAGAGCTGGCTGAATGACAGAGCCCAGAGGGTGGTGATCAATGGCACNTCAGCTCAAGAGGGACAGGGAACTGCTGGAGAGAGTCCAGCGCAGGGACACCAAGATGATCAGGGGACTGGAACATCTTTCATACGAGGAAAGACTGTGGGAACTGGGGCTGTTTAGTCTAGAGACGAGGAGACTGAGGGGGATCTCATTAATATTTACAAGTATCTAAAGGGTGGGTGTCAGGAGGTTGGGGCATCCCCTTCATCGATTGTATCTAGCAACAGGACAAGGGGTAATGGGATGAAGCTGGAACACAAAAAGTTCCATTTAAACATCAGGAAAAACTATTATACTGTGAGGGTGAGGGAGCCCTGGCACAGGCTGCCCAGGGAGGGTGTGGAGTCTCCTTCCTTGGAGGTCTTCAAGATCCGCTTGGACATGTTCCTGTGTGACCTGATCTAGGTTGACCTATTTCTGGAAGGGGGTTGGACTGGATGATCTCTAAAGGTCCCTCCCAGCCCTGCCATTCTATGATTCTATGAAGAGAGAGGAATGATCTGCTCTCTGGGTGATGAGCTGCTGTCCTTCCTATCCCCAGTGAAACTGTGTAGGAGCTGGCTGGCAGCCAGAGTGGCACAGCCCATTGCAGGGACTGCAGTCACATTGGCAGCCCCTTCCTTCAGTGAGCACCAAAAGCCATGGTGAGGAGGGTCTGGTGGACAGACCAAGGTGGGTGAGCTCACTCTCCAGCCTCTAGTAGATACAAATCTCCATTTCACAGAAAATGAATTTTAGTTATGCAAAGCCTATGCGCATTTTTAAAAAGTAAGGAAAGGAGCAACAGGACTCTGCCTTATCTTTTTGTGAAATCATTATTCAGTTTGAAATGCATGGATAATTAACAGCATTATCATGCAAATTTAAATGAATTGAACTGGGTGAATTAAAGTGACTTCACCTACCTAGCCACAAAAATTGCACCAGGGAGCTTGTTGCAATGAAGCTCTGAGCGCTATTTTTAGTGCAGCGCTGTAGAGAGGGCCTGTGGGAGGGCATCTTCCAGAGGAATGCAGACAAGATGTTTTAGGAGGAATTAATCCTTAAGAAATCATTACTGGCTCTCACGAATGACCGAAGGATGTTTTTCTGACTGGAGTTTGTACATAGAGAGCCCCACGCACTGCAAGAAAATTATAGGTCATTGAATTTAAGGAACAATTGGATGAAGCCAAATTTTCAAGTGTTCTTCCCTCTGTTCCTTCTGCCTTGGCTCATTGTCCTTCCTCAGTGATAAAAACAGAGTTAAAAAATCCTTACTTATTTCTTCTGAATGGGAGCAGTCAAGCTCTCTCAGAATTGAAGCTCTGCAAACCTCCCATGTCATGCTTTCAGATGCATGAAAAATACCCACTTGCTCACATGAACTCATTTCCACTTCCTGTGATTCTACGGTGTGGCATCGTCAATCAGCAAGTTTCAGACATCAGCACTTGAAGAGAACATGCACAAACATCTCCTCTCATCAAAAAAGACCAGGTTAATGCTCCAATGATTTTTGCATAGGTCTTTTAAGGGTGTTTTTGCCTGTCCATGCACTAAGTTGGATCTCTGTAAGACAGTTACAGGTAATGCTTAGGAAATACCTCAGCTCTTAGAATCATAGAATAATTTTGGTTGGAAAAGACCTTTAAGATCATTGACCCCAATTACTAACCTCACACTGCCAAGCCCACCACTAAACCATGGCCCTCAGCACCTCACTAGTGTGTCTTTTAAATATCTCCACCACCAGCCTGTGCCAGTGTTTAACAACCTTCTTGTTAAAAAAGTTCTTTCTAATCTCCAATTTAAACCTTCCCTGGCACAACTTGAGCCCATTTCCTCATGTCCTATCATTCATTACTGGAGAGAAGAGACTGACTCCCATCTTGGTACAACTTCCTTTCAGGCAGTTGTGGAGTGTGATCATGTCTCCCCTCAGCCTCGTTTTCTCCAGATTAAAAGCCCCCACCTCCCTCAGCTGCTGCTCATCAGACTTGTTCTCCAGATCTTTCCCCAGCTTTGTTGCCCATCTCTGGACATGCTCCAGCAACTCAGTGTCCTTCTTGTAGTGAGGGGACCAAAACAAAACACAGCACTCAAGGTGTGGCCTCAGCAGTGCCTGGTATAAGGGGACAATCACTGCCCTGGTCCTGCTGGTCACACTATTTCTGATACAAGTCATGATGCCATTGGCCTTCTTCTTGATCAATTATGGCTGGGTGTGGGGTAACCCCTCCTGGTCATCCCTCCTGGGTAGCAAAGGGAATTTCTGGCATGCAGGCATAGCAGAGCAACACTGATTGTAGGGACACAACATCCTGGCTGTTTGCAGAAGCTGTGTTAGTGAAACATTGTCCTTAGGGATTCACAAACAGCTCAAACTGTCAAATTTTTTCCCCCTCAAAATACCTATAAGCGAAGGCCTGTCTATGCTGAAATGTTTAATTATTATTTCCTCTAAAGTGTCAAAATCATTGTCCCATAAACTCACATTTCCCTGGGATATAACGTACTTAGCAGCATCACCTTTGAAAAAACTAATAAATACCATATCAATGAACAATTTTGGAGAAAGATTCTGCATTTTTTTTAACCTTCACTCCTTCATTCTCCCCTCCCATCCATATGTTAACTCAAAAATGTTTGACACCAGCTGCAGTATTCAAGAATCTTGTGATGAGGGAGGAAATAATGTGCTGCTGCTTAGCAGAGCAAAGGGATCCAGGAGTTCCTTTCTCCGTGAACATCACTGGGACTTTGGTTGCGCATGCGACTTCACAAAACAGGACTTCAAAGCCTCTCCAAATTGTACAGGTGAGAAAAAGAAAAGAAAAGAAAAGAAAAGAAAAGAAAAGAAAAGAAAAGAAAAGAAAAGAAAAGAAAAGAAAAGAAAAGAAAGAAAGAAAGAAAGAAAGAAAGAAAGAAAGAAAGAAAGAAAGAAAGAAAGAAAGAAAGAAAGAAAGAAGCTGTAGCTGGCCTAAAATATTTAAACAGTTAATGACTTTTTATGGAGCACATTTCCATTTATCAACCTAACTCCAGGCTTCAAAGGACAAGCAGTGGTGGTCGGTTTGGCCACTCATCCCTCTCACCAACCTGTCCTTCCAATTTTGCCTCCCGCTTGTTGGATCTATAGCACATTCATAGGGAAAGACTTACCTTTTCCTACACGTCTGCAAAATGCCTGCCACAGTCCCTGAGCCCTCTAGATGCTACTGTAATAATAACAATAGCAATGATGAGCAGGATTCCCAGTGAGTGTGGAGTGCAGCGAGGCGGCCAAGAGCCCTGCCACAAGCTGCCTTGCAGTCTGCTGTGTAATTAGTGGTGAAGAAGAGGGTGGAGGAGGACTGGCTATAGCAGGGGGAGAGGGAAAGGCTCTTGGGAGAAGGTAGACTTGCTCTTTTCACCTGTGCTTGAGGAATATGTTGTAACTGTACACTTTTAAGGTATCACTCCAGAGAAAAGGAGTAGAAAAGGGGTTTTTTGGGTAGATCTCAAGATTCTTTTGTGCTGCTGAGGGATTTCCACACACAGGCTCAAGACTTCAAAACTCTCTGAAACACCAGCAGCAATCACAGTGCGGCAGTGTACAGAGGCTGCCATGCCATTGAAGAAGGCCAGACAGACCACTGGATCATAGTATAGTTTGAGTTGCCATGGACCCTTAAAGGTCATCTACTTCAACTCCCCTGCAATGTGGAGAGACACCTTCAACTAGATCAGGTTGCTGTGTAACCTGACCTTGAATGTGTCCAGGGATGCAGCATCTAGCACATCCCTGGGGAACCTGTGCCAGTGTTTCACCAGCCTCATCGCAGTTGGACTTGATGATCTCTAGAGGTCCCTTCCAGCCCTACCATTCTATGATTTTGTGATTATATCTGGTCTGAACCTGCCCTCTTTTAGTTTAAAACTATTGCCCCTTGTCCTACTGTCATGGTTTAGCAAGGAGTTGCTTTTGCTTAGTAACAGGGGGAGCGGGTTGCAGTGAAGACCCGGTAAAAGTTTTTTAGACTCTCCCCCGACTCCTGGGTTCAGACCCACCCCCGGCCCGGCTGGGCCAATCTGGCGCCTCTGCGATCACTATTTAGGGACGGGAATTTGAGGTGCCAGGCAGGAGGTGTAAGAGTGGTACAAGATGGAGGCGACCATGCGGACCCCACAGTCGGAGAAGGAGGAAGGATGGAGCATCAGACCAGAGACCCCTCTGCAAGCCGTGGTGAGAGTGCAGCCGGTACCCCTGCAACCTATGGAGCAGCAGCAGCAACTTCATGTGAGTGTGCCCGGACGGGCCAGAGACTGTGTGGGGGAGGCGGTCATGGCACAGGACATGCTGGAGAGCCTGTGCACCGCAGAGCAGCCCCACACGAGAGGCAGAGAGGAGCAGCAACTTTTGGGACAAATGAGCATCGGTACAGCCCGTGCAGGGCTTTGGGACAAATGTGCGTCGGTGCAGCCCGTGCAGGGCTGCCATGTGTGTGTGGTACCTCACGGACTTGCAAGGAGGACTGGTGCGGAACCCACTTGCCCTGAGGTGAGACAAACGGCAGAAGCCACCAGGAACGGACTGACTGAAACCCCCACTCCCTGCCCCCCTGGGCCGTTCAGGGGGGCCGGAGGTATAAAACACCGGGATCAGGGCTCTGAGCCCGGGAAGAGGAGAGGGGTGGGGAGCAGGTGGTCTTAAAGGGCTGGTCGGACTCTTCATCTCTGTACCATTCTGTGTTGTTTTGTTTTGGTTCTGTTTTTGGGGTTTTATGTTTTAGTTGGTATTAAATTGTTTTCTGTTTTTCTTCCCCAAGCCGAGTAGCCTGCTCTGTTTTGTCCTGCACCTTAAGCGGCAATTAAGCCCTCCCTGCCCTTTAGCAATCCTTAAGTCTTCGGTACTTGAGGCTAATCGTGGTCTTTTGTTCCCTGATGGGCAGAAACCACGACACCTACCACTACAGGTCCTACTAAAAAGTCTGTCCCCATCTTTCTTATAAGCCACCTTTAAGTCCTGAAAGGATACAATAAGGTCTCTCTGGAGTCATCTCTCCTCCAGGCTCCCCAGCTCTCTCAGCCCTTCCTCTGGAGAGAGGAGCTCTATCTTTCTCATCATTTTTGTTGTCTTGTGGACTCTCTCCGACAAGTCCATGTCTTTCCTCTGCTGAGGGCTCCAGAGCTGGATGTAGTATTTCAGGGAGGGTCTCATGAGAGAAGAGTAGAGGGGCAGAATCCTCTCCCTTCACCTGCTGGCCATGCTGCTTGTGATGCAGCCGGGGATATGGTTGGCTTTCTGGGCTGCAAACACATTGTCAGCTCATGTCCAGCTTTTCATACACCAGTACCCTCAAGTCCTTCTTGGCAGGGCTGATCTCAATCTCTTCACCCTCCCTGCCTGTATCGATACTGGGGATTGCCTCAACACTTGGCTTTGTTGAACAGGAGCCTTACTTCTCAAGCTTGTCCAGGTCTTTCTGGATGGCATCTCATCCCTCAGGCATGTCAACCATACACTCATCTTGGTGTCACCTGAAAATTTGCTGAAGGTGCACTCAATCCCACCATTCAGATGAAGATAGGATGCACAGGGGGTAAGAGCAGACACAGGAGATATGCCAGGCCCTGAAACCCTCCAATTTATCACTGGTGTAAAGCATCCACCCAGCACTTGGCCAGTTGACCTGACACAGCTAAGAAATGCCACGTGGGTATCCAGCACCCTGAAACACCGGGTGAAAGGGACCACCTGGGTCATAAATAGAGTTGTGTCTTTGCAGGGAAGTGAGCTACACAGCTCCTTCAGAAGGGAAAGCTGGGAATGAGTCAGGGCTATTGGTTTTCTTTTTTAATTGGAAAATCCTGCAGTTTGGGAATATGTCTCCCACTCCAAAGCAGGTAATAAATTTGTCACAGATCACAGTTCCAAAATCAGCTTCAGCTAGATCAGTGTGCTTGGTTTCTATGAACTCTGAGGCAGGCCTATAAAATAATACATTATCTTTTACTATAAGAATGAGAGACATCGAACCAAACCATTTAAAAACAGAAATACTAATATTGCTCTTTCTTGTTACCAGTTTTTCCTATGTAAATGAAATTTTGCCCAATCTGATGTGTTTCTGAGAGAGAATTTATTTCTCAGGCAGAACACTGCTCCCAAAGGTTCCCACCTTTGGTGCTATGACTGCTGCTGGAAAAGACCTAAAGAGCCTGAAGCCAGAGCCCCTGGCACTGGCAACGGACAGTCCCCACATGCTGACGTGGGCTCTTGGGACATGCTGAGGTCACCCTGGATCCCTGGAGCAGACATGGAAGTGTTCACCCAGAGCTCTGCCAGGAAGCAGCCAGAGGGCTCTGCACACCCACATAACTCTGCACACAACAATATCCTGCCAGGTGTTTTCTTGTCTTAACAAATTACCTCGAAGTGCCCCTGTATATTCAGTATGCTGAATTGGAGAAACATGGAGATGGAGGATGCTTCTTGCTGAGCTCACCAGAAAACTCTTCCTGCAAAAAGTCATGGCATGGTCTGGAACAGCAGCAAAAGGTGCAGGGGAGACAAAGGTGCTTCAGAGCAAATGTGTTGCTATGACATGTTGTCCTGGAGTGTAAATTAGGAGCTGGAGCTCAATGACAGCCCAGCATGTGCCAGCAGCAGGGTCTGTGTGTGTATAGGGAGCCAGAGGCAGCAGCCCAGCCTGCAGGACCAGCTGCCGAAGCCATGCTAAAAGGGAGTCTAAAAATAAAGCGCTTATCAGGGCGAGAAGGGCCAAGTATTTCATCACTCTGCCTCGACTGGTGACTGGCAAGCACGGGCCAGGAGGATGTGTGCTTTGTTTAGAGCTATATTCTGATTCACAGCTTGCTGGGCTTGGGCAAATAGCTTCTGTTGGCTTACGCCTCACGGCAATGTTGATGCAACTGCTCGGCTGCACTGTCCCCTGCCTGCCAGTGGCTCCGCTCCTTACAATGCAGGACAGCAAAACACAGCCTCTCACGATGAGAGCACGTAAAACCCACAGAGTCATGGCTGGCCCAGCATCTGTAAGAAGCAACAGGTTTGGTGCTCAGCTCTCCCTTGCCTACCCAGCCCACAGGGAGAGACGTGCAAAACTCCCCTGAGGAGGGAAAAAAAGAGCTTTACCTCATCTGAGTGACTTTGTGTCCCAGGCAGATGTGCTCTTCAAGAGACGTTTCATTGAGCACAGGGGTAGGTTTGATTCTTATGACTTTGCGTCCCTGGGAGACAGGCAGGGAAAGGGCAGGGAGAGGTGCCTGGCAGGGGCAGAGCCGCAGCCAGCCAGTGATGGTGACAGCGCTGATGGCATGCTCGTGACAGTGCTGGTGGCTGTAACGGTGACAGCATTGGTGGCTGCACTGGTGGCAGCGTTGTTGGCAGCACCTGCTGCTTGCCCTGCCGTCCCCAAGGCCACTCTCCATGAGCACAACTGGCTCCCAGCCACCACACAACTTCACACCCACACCTGACGGGGCTGAACAGCCCCTGCACCCCTCAGTCATCCCACATCAGCAGCTCCTGCTGGTCAGCTGATTCCACAGGCCTGGCCAACATGAAGTTCCCTGGGGTGGGCAGGGACCCAGGCGCAAGCAGCGCCCAGGGGCAGGCAGAGGCCCAGAGGCAGACAGAGGCCCAGGCTCTGGCGCGGTGCTGTGCCACACTCGCATGCTGCTGCCACCGCACAGGGAGCCCTCGCCGTGGGAAAGCCTTTGATCTAACCAGATCTCCCCAGGCTGCCCGCTGGACTCCGCTTCCACTTCGGTACCTGATCTTGTAAACACGGGCGCCGGCGCAGCCTCCGCGCACGCAGAAGCCACATCCTGTCAAGCCCTTTTGCAACACGCAGGGCCGTGTCCCTGGCCGTGACGCCGAGGGGTTGCGACAGCCCGGGAACGACACGTCTGTGTGGGGCAATGTGGGCACCAGCTCTCTGCACACAGGGGGTTATCTTCCCCCTGGCCCAGGCAGACTACGTGCATCAGTAGACGGTTTCTGCGAGTGATTCTCCTCTCTGCAGGAACATCTATCTGACTTTATAATTCATGCATGCCTGGGAAGTTCAATCCAGTCCCACTGGAGTAGCAGGCTCAGTGGGAGTTTATTTATTTAAAAGAGTGCATGCAGTAGCATGGAAAAAAAAATCAATTCTATCAGAAACCATAAGTCTTAATCCTAAACCAGCTTTGCCTTTCTTAAAATACGGTCTAGGGAAACTGCTTTTAAAACGTGGCTTTGGTGGAGCCTTGGCTTTAGCAGTGCAATCCCTACAGAACACTATTGTAGCATGATAATTAAAACATTTACAAAACGAAGATAATCTATGGCTGATCCAAGTTTCTATGGAAATTTGGAGGCTATGGTGTATGCAGCTGTTCCCGTCTAATGCAAAGGTTGGCTGCAGCTCTCCTTCTGAGCCCATTTGTAACTTGGGGGATCATTTATCTGTTCTGTTTACACACTTCTCAGCTTGCAAAGCCCTGGAGTGTAATTTTTCTATGGTTCCCAAGCAAAAGAGTGCCTTACCCTCCTCGCTCAGCCTAAGCAATTAGTAGTCTTGAGCTTAATGAAATGCCTCACCTGAAAGGTGCTGGTGTCACAGACATGAGGCCTATCAGAACAGCAGACACACCAGCACAAGAAATGGAAAGGCTGGCTCAGGCTGGCCTGTGGTACTCACAGATATGCCCCATAAAGACTCATCCCCATCTCTGTCTTGTCCCCCTTTGAGCTCCCACATCCCCTCCCTGATGTTTCCTACACTGATGGTTCCTGCTAAAAGGTTTGGGTTAGCCCAGTCAGACCAGAGGAAGCTGAAAAGAAGGCAATTTCCCCAAAGGAGGCCAGCAGCTGAAGGGCTGTTAAATATTTTTATCTAAAGCCGTGGAGATCTTTGTATAAGTTGCTATATTAACACTTTTACAGACACACACACAGATCAGTGGAGGGTTTGGGGTGACAAAGCAAAGCAACACCCAAGGAAGGGCCCTTAACTTTATGATGAAGGACCTTTTGGGCTGATACCACCACCTGGTACAGTATAAAGCAGTCTAACAAAAAGCTGGACAACCTGCAACTGCTTGTAGGGGAGCAGAGAGCAGATGTTTGGTACCTGCTCATCGTCATGACATGCTGATGTTTTGCATTCACAAACTTATCTCCAGAGTCCATGGCTGATGTAAGCAGTTTTCATTTTGCAATGCTAAATTGCTAATGAAGACAGTATTAATAACCTCCAAGGAAGGAAAGTTTGCCAGTGGAACAGAGCTCCAGCAGCTATGCAACGGCCTCAGGGGTGTAAGACCTTCAAGTCTCATTGAAACAACCACATGCAAATCTTCTTTTTACTGAGGGAGAGGAAAACTCTATTGGTCAGGAGCACTCAGAAGAAAATGTTTCAGCTGAAGCAGTGCTGGAGGTTCCCATCCTGAACAAATATTTAGTAGCATTCATTGAATATTCCCTTAGCAGTAGTTTGAACTCAAAGGCAGAAAAATATAAAGTCTCGGTGCTTCACAGTGAGAATTAAAAAAACCCAACCACAAATAACCCAAAACACACAAAAATCCCCAAACCCAGTATTTTCATTCTTGGTTGTATTTAACCACTGCAGGACAGATGACTTGGGATGGAGGTGGTGATGGCTCAGAAGTGTCACTGATTTTAGACAGCAGCTGTATCCAGAGGCCCATTTCCCCATTTCTCGGGGAATATTATTTGCAAATGAAGATACACACCCTGAGACATTAAAAAGCCAGTCAAAACACCAGGGAACTCAGCAGCTGAGATAACTCTCACTTCAGGGCCTCACTTAAGAGAAAGCATTTTGCTCTGTGTTGTGGAAGGAGCCCGTGCCTCAGACAGCTTCAGCTCAAGAAGTTCCTGCAGCCATGCTGATGGCTAGTGGTCGGAAGGGACTCTGCAGTTGCAAGAAGCAAGATCCTAAATCACCTCTTCCAGCAGGAAAAAAAGAATGAAAAGAGGCATAATATGCCTGCAAACGCATGCCCAGCCTTCAGCCAAGCTGCAGAGGAAAGGGATGGGGAAAAGTGCTCTTTGAGCTCAGGGCTCAGTGGAGTCAGCTGCCCCACTGGTACTTGACTGCTCACAGAAATACTTGGAGGAAAAAGCATTTCCTGCCATCCCCAGAGTACTGATTCAGCTCAGTGATATCAGAAAGGGTCGTGGAGATATCACAAAGGCTAATGGAGACGAGCTGCTGATTACCTTGTGTAAGGTAATCAGTTGGCGGCAGGAGGCAGGAGCCTGTATCACTGCAAGGGAGTGGTGGGGTGTTATTCATGGTAATTACAGGGTGGTTGTTTACTTTACGCTGCTCTTCAGTGCTTCTAAAAGTCATCCTGAACAGAGGAAGGGTGCTGTATATTTTTCTTTTTGGTAGGTATTTTGTGTAGAAGATTTGAATAGACATACCTGGCAGTGCAAAAGGAAGTAAGCCAACCTGAGACCTTCCCAAACTCCTCTACTTCTCCGACAGTCAGGATCACAGCTCAGCTTAGCCACAGCAGACAGGGACATCTGGAGATGCTCCAATGGATAGCAGTGCCCCGTTCAGCCTCTGGCCCCCATTGACTTGGAGCGTCAGGAGTAATGAGCAGCCTTTGATGTGACACAGGAGTGGTTTCCTAGAAGAAGACAAGATTTGCTGAGCTGTCTGTGCTGAGGGGCTGTTTACAGGAGCGCAGGTCTCTGTGTCCCTGCCAGGGTTTGCAGCAATAAATCACTAGTTCACTTGGATGCATTCCTTACTCCCCTTGGGAGCCCTGTTGCTAAGTCACACAATTATGTCACCATGGAGTGTCTATGATTTTCTGTAGTTTGTTGGGGTCTTTTTGTTCTCCAGAAGAACTTCTGGGCAGGCAGGTTTCCTTAAGCCAAAATCTTAAATTTCGAGTTGGATGTCAGCTGGATTTTGGTCATAATCATATCTACAACCTGGACAGGACATGAAAGCCATGCCTGCATATGATTCTGCTGCTGGGTTATAATTTTGGCCACTTCTGTTGGAACTGCTCACTCTCCTTTTGGGGATAGGAGGGAGGACAGTCCTTCCAAAAGGCTGCCAGCCCTCCTGCATCTCCCAGTTCTTCACAGGTCAGAGAGCAGGAAGGCAAAGCTACATCCATAAGGGACAATTGTGAAGAGATTTGGGCAGTGTGAAAGGGCTTAAATGGGGTAAGTGACTTTGTTGTCCTTCCCATACACTTACTTCTTGGCTTGTGCCAAATGACTGCACTGAACTAGAGATTTACCTCAGTGCCAGGTCCTGCAAGAAGAGAATCAGGCCCTGATTTCAGTTTGGTTGTTGTTAATGTGCTGATCCTGTGCTCAGGCAAATAAAAGATAAAATATTACTGGATTTAGTAACACTTTATATGTTTCCAGCAATCCTTCATCAGCTCTTGATCATCATCATAAGAAACTGTAGCAAAACAAGAATTAAAGTTAGATTTAGCCTAGATTATCCAACAGGTCTCCTTCAACACCTGAAGACATCCATTTTAAAGCAATTTGCACAGCCTGCTTGCTTTCTGGTTTGCAGGGCATCTCCTCTCTGCCCCTTATGGCCAATTTTGTTGTTTATGTGATGACACTGTCTTAAACCCAGAGCCTAAAACCCTCTGTGCATGTTTAAGCCTCTCTGTATCCATAGACAGGCTTTGGATTACTTTGTTAAAAAATAATATAAATTCTAGTATTTTCTTTGTAACTACTACAGACACACACATTAAACCAGCTCTGAAGCTAAACAGCAGTTAGAGCAAATGTTAAGATCATCAGCCACTCAGGCCTGTTAAAGCAGAGAGAGAGTTTTGAGGCAATCCAAGAAACACAGCCCACCTGGCCAAGGACAACACACCTCCTCGTAAAGGCACAAGTTTTTGTGCAGTTAATGAGCATCTGACCACTGAGCTCAGAAGAGCCAGAGCACCAGCTAATAATGTAGCTGCAATGTAGACATGTTCTTGGAGCAAACTGCCCTTTGATTTGCATTTCCAAAAAGAGGAGGTGTGAGTAGTGCCCCACTGTGCTGTGGGCATGTAGTCCCGTCCAGAGTGATGTGAGGGAAACTCGCCTACAAAGAGCAAACTAGAGCCAGGCCTGACCCTGTGACAAGATGGACATGATCTGGGATGGAGGAACTCTTGCAGGACCAGCTGTCCTTGCCCCATATAGATTTGGCTGGGACTTCCACTGAAAGGAAAGATCCTTTTTCTGTCATGTACAGAAGACAGAGTACATCCTTCACCAGGCTGCAGCACTTGTAGTGTAGAATGCATTCCTGATTAGAAGTAGCCACAGATTCATTTACAGCTAAAAATGTTTAGAGATCTTTGAGATGTCTTTTTTAATTGTTATTTCTTTGCTTCTCTGGAAATTTAATAAAAGAAAAACACAGTTTAAATTTATAGGGTGTTTTAATTCACTTTAATTCTCAAATATGTCCCAGAATTCTAAGAACAAGGCCAGTTGCCCAAAGTTCATCCCAGCTGAAAAGGCATCTTTCAGGCCATGCTGCAGCCTGCAAGAGTTTGTTAAGGAGAAGTCTATATAGAATCATAGAATCATTTTAGCTGGAAAAGACCTTAAGATCATCAAGTCCAACTACTAACCTCACTCTGCCAAGCCCACCACTAATCCATGTCCCTCAGCACCTCATCTACACAGCTTTTAAATATATCCAGAAATGAGGACTCCACCCCCTCCCTGGGCAGCCTGTGACAGTATCTAACAACCCTCTTGGTGAAAAAGTTCTTCTTCATCTCCAAACTAAACCTCCCTGGTGCAACTTGAGCTCATTTGCTCTTGTACTATCATTCATAATGGGGATAAGAGCCCATGAAAGCCCTTCTCCTACACAGCTGCTCTCACTCCATGCTCTCCAGCAGTGCAGTCATGATGTTCCTGGCACACAGCCATCCCAAAACAAAGGAGTAGGAGAGTAGGAGCTACCTGGTGGGAGTTCTATGGGAGCTCTATCAGCATGGTGGGGGCCTATGGCCATGGTGAAATGAAAAAGTGTTTCTGGTATGAAAACTGACCTTTACAAATACTGCTGGTATCATAAATATGTCATCTCCTGAGCTGTTAAGCACCTTCCTTTAAGTAATTCAAACCACATTCTTGCAACCTTACCTTTATTGCCACATTTTTTAAAATTAAGGAATAGAAATGTAGTACAGTGAAATATTTTAACCTACTTATTTCTTTACCTGGACCCCTGGGTATGCCTCCTCTTGCTTTGGGCGACTTGCCTCAGGGGCACCCACACACCAGCAAGTCAGGATTTAGTCCTGCAGCCTGCATTCATCTTCTTCTGTTTAATCAACAACTTCAAAAAAATGCTGATTATGCAGTGATTTTTGCCATTTTTGTCTGAAATGAAACTGTCCCATGGAAAGGATATTATCAATTGCACCAATAGGTGAGATTATAAAGATGGAGACCAGAGAGCAGCAAAATAACAAAAACAAAGCCACCAAAACCATCCTTAAAACAGAGACGAGCAGTATTGTGTAGGGTAGACATCAATACCTGGTTCTATATGCTCCTCAAGTGCCATTTCCCTCTGGAGAGAAAAAATAGAGACCTGGATCTTGATACTCTCATGGGGGACACAAGATGATGGTTACATTTGTAGACTTTCCGTCTTCCACAGTCTCTGAAGATCCCACCCTCACACCTCACACAAGATTTGCCTGGAGACGCCACCTTCTTTCATCACATCTGATATTTAATAAAGACATAAGAGAATTTAATAACAGACTGCACAGGGGAAACTTCTGTTCAAACAGCCGAGGTTACTACTGGTGTGTTGTTACTAGAGATGCTGAAGAAGGATAAGAGCAACCAGGAAACCGTGGGGTGTTTGGTTTTCGAGGTGGTGATGGTGAAGCCAATGGTACCACCCCAGACTTTGCATGAAACGAGGCACAAAAAGCTTTTACAGCCTTTACAGGTTATTCTGATCGAGTTTAGATTCCCATCACTTAGCTCTACACATTTACACAACTTTTTGGAAGAGTTCCAAAGGATCTAGAGGCAATACAGCAAGTAAAGGAGACCAAAGTGGTCAAAGTGAATTTGCACCCGTTTCCATCACACTTGCTGAATTTAACAGAATATCCTTGGATTACTTAAAAAATCCCCTGCCCTGCTTGAGAAACCAGCCCCTAAAGGTACCTGGTTGGTGTGGAACAAGTACTTGCATGAAGAGAACAAGGCTTTTATGGCCTCTCTCTTCCAGCCCAAATACAGCCCAAATGTTCAGGAATGACCATTGCTTTTGGGTGCTCAAACTGAAACATCCTGAGAAGCTAATTCTTTATATTATTTTTTAATCTGGAGGTGAGCAAGCATTTTCACATCAGCAGTCTTGTATAAATGAGAAACTGGAAAACGAAGGTTGCAAAAATATCTCTTCTAAAAACTGTAGCAGGCTAAAATAAAACATGCTGACCTGATGACTGGGCCTTGAGGTTCTTAGGTAGCTTGCTCATGCAATGCTTGCCAGGTCTTTTGTCATTCAGTTCCAGTTCATCTTGCACAAATCCATGTTCACATATTCATTTTGCAGAGATGCACTGGAACACTTTCTGTAAATGCTTTCATTGCTGGTGACAGGCGACTGGCTTCGCTGGAAATTGTTTGTGGTTCTTCTTGGGTGTGTGTTTAAATAGAGAAGGGAATAGGCCAAGTACGGACAGATGCTTGGTTACAAATATATTACAGTATGAGGTAAATAGAGATGAGAAGTGGAAAATGTCTATTGACTGAGGGCTGATCCAGGTACCTGAGGGCGATGTCAACTGTGCTCTTCAGAGTTCAGCTCACAATTTTGGCACTAGTTTGCTGAGAACATATATTCAAGATATTGCTGGTAGCCGCATCAAGGTTATTAGTGAGTAAAGAACTCAGGATCCTTTCACTCACCTTTTCTCATTAAACCTGTGAACTCAGTTTTTATTACACTATAAACATCTCAACTTTTCCTTTTCAACTATTTAACATAAATTGCCACATTTCTTACATGCTTCAAGAGATTCCCTCCAAGAACAAGAATAATTTCTTGTTGCTGCACAGGGTTGTTGCTTTCCTTGTTCTGCATCCCCCACACTTGATGTCCCCATTCTGCCCCTGGACACCTGTGCTCATGGACCTGCTGCATCACCTGCTTCTGCATCGCCCACTTCTACAGCTCCAGAGAGACCCCACCGCTTTGCTGCTGGAGCATCGGACCACAGGGAAGAAGAGGTTTGCGAAGTCCAGAAATAATCTTAGGGAGAGGGAAGGAAATGCTGAGTGTTGGCTACTAGGCAGAGGCTGTGCATTCAGTGCTGCTGTGGAAAATGCCTGGGAGGCACCATTAATTCATTGCTCATTGCTACGGGCTGGCTTGTGTCCACACCACTAAGGACCAGCACTCTGAAGGGCAATGGTTGCCTTCATGCTGTGCAGCACTTGGCCTGAGTCTCTTCTGATCGCTTTGCAGAGTCCCATGGACCCTGGGCCAATAATTATTGTATCAGGGACTATTTTTTTTAAAAGCCTGAAATTCTCCAAATGATAAAAAGACTGGATGGCAGCCTGCCAGCACAATGCTTTTTGCAGCAGGATGTGAAGGTTTTTGGGGTCCTGCACCACAGAGGTTGGTGGGCAAGAGTCTCTTGGGATGGTTGGAGGACTGTCCAAGGTAGAGTTTGGTTCAGCTCATGGCAGGTTCTTCTGGAAAAAAAGCACTGTCAATCGTGTCGAGGTTTCTCCTTGGAAGAAACCAGTTGGTTTGCTCCAGAGCAGAGACAGGAGGGAGCTCATATGCATGCCACATAGACAGCCGGCGAGCAGAGCCCGGAGGGGAACAGAGGCAGCCAAGTTGGCTGCTGCAGATGGAAGGTGTTTTCATGGCCCATCATGGTCTCACTGAATGAGATGCTAAACACAGAACAAACAATGCAATTTTTCCTTAGCATCACCTGCAGGGTTGGCAGGGTTGGAGCCCTCTGCTTGCCCACTGCTGTCACAGTCCCTCAGTCTGGAAGTATCTCCAGCACGTGGTTTTCAGCCACCATGAGCTCCCAGGGTTTTGCCAGATGAGGACAATCTTTGTGCCTTGGCTCTGCAATTTTTAAAAGCTCATGCAACTAAACAGCATTTCTTCTTCATCTCTTTAAGTTGCCCTAGCCTTTGACTTTGGGCCTATAGAGGGGTTTAGTCTCACTTTTAACTTTAAGATATGTAAAATACTCATAAAAGTAAATAGCACACAAGTGACTGATTTGAATAGCTCACCATCCTATTTACAGTCCATGTTTTCAGCAATGCAGCTCTGGCTGAAAAGCAGTCTGAGATGACATTATTCTCCATCATACATAGCCTATTTACAGCAATACATGAAAATGTTTACTTTAAAATAGAAATGCAATTACAAAAGCTATAATTACAGATAAGACCGTGCCTCTTTGAGCCACCTGAAATTATAGCTTCAGATTATAACAATAAAACAAGATCAAATTAATGACCTTGATTAATTTCAGGACGGAGCAGAGCGAATGCCACTTGGTGTGGGATAAGCTGATGCTGCCTGACCTCATTTCATCCGGCCTGTTCCCCTGCAACAGCCGAGCGCCCGATAACGCATCAGGTGAGCCCTTCCTCCCAAAGACGTTGCTAAGCAATCAGCTGCAGGGTTATAAATGTGGAGTGCTGAATATACGGTGCACGGGAGTAGAGATTAACTTTTCTTTCCTTCCTTTCTTTTTTTTTTTTCCTTTCCAGGTGTTAAGGGAACTAGGATGGCTCAAGTGAACTGCACTGATTAAGGGAACTAGGATGGCTCAAGTGAAAAGCACTGATTAAGGGAACTAGGATGGCTCAAGTGAACGGCACTGAAATAGTCTGAAATCAGAAATTAACCCAGATCTGAAGCAGTCACCAGTATTTGTGGGCAGACTGAACTGATTTACCGTGCGTGCTATGTGCTGAGTTGCAAAACCTTGCTATATTAGTGATTTAACAGGAGGAACAATTTGATTTGTCATTACTAATAGGGATGTAACTAAATTAGTCTCCCACATACTTTATGCTGATGAGGTCATGCTTAGATTTCCCTTTGTAGATTTACATTCTCAGTGGCTTTAATCACAGCTGAGAAACATATCGTATGAGTAACACTGTTATGAAATACTGAAGTATTTTCAAGGGGGTTTAGAAAACCAAGAAAATCATGGAAGTCAAAATCAAAGATAAGCTTTAATATTCAGCCCCTTGCTGTACATTTGATTAAATATTAATTCACAGCAATGAGCTGGGTACTTAAAACCAAGCTCTCTTGACCCATTTGAAATGCACGGTCACGTATATAAACTTGGCATTTGAAAAAGGACAGGTCAACACTGTAGATCCCACTTAAATCTTCCCTACAGTTCTTGCTTAATTAGTGGCCTACCCTAACCCTTGTAAGTTGTTGACATGACCTCAGCTGTGGAGTTAGGAAAATATTGCTCTGAGGTAGATAGATATGCAGGTTTTGAAAATGCAGAGTCTCTCTGGAATGTTTTGTTTTTATTTTGGTGTTGTGTGTGTTATTGTTTTAGCAAAGCGACAAAGGACGAAAGGATGGCAACCAAATTCTGGTTTACCCAAAGAATCCGACTTTTATTACCAATGGCTGTCTGGATGGGAACACAGGGAATTGGGCAGTTCCCTCATGAGTTAAAAAGACAAAGCCACTGGGTAGAGCAGCTTGCTGAAGCACTTGGTGGGATACGATGTGGGAAAAGAAGCAGAAGGCTTGTAGTGCAAGCTGGGAAGCTGAAACATGCAAACCACAGCAACACATCTCAGCATTTGCATTCACCGCAGAACTGGGGAGAAGACGGTGCCGGTTAGCAGGGTGCTGCCTCTGCTTCTGCCCTGCATCTTCTCAGGCAGTACATGACCTCTTTGACCATAACCAGTACATCCACAACTGTCAGTGAATAATCATTTGCTTTGGCTGCCAAATAAAAAGTCAGCAGTGGGATGGAGACGCCTCTTCCCCATCCGCAGCCATTGCTCAGTTCCAATGTCTTGTGTTGAAATCTCTTGAAGATTTTTACTCGTGCAAAACTGTTAATGGCATTTCATTTGGTATCAGTGCTTTGATCTCCCCACTTAAATGCCACATTAATCCAGAGCTCCCCTGGGTGGATGAGTTCACAGTATTAGTTAACCTCTTCTGCTGCAAGTCTCAAACACGATTTTAAAATAATTCTGTGTGTTGAGACAGAAACAAAAACTCATCCTTAATTAAAAGTATAAATAAAGGGATTTCTGTCCTTAGATTAACCAGGATTCAGACACCAGCTCTTTGCACTTCTTCACTGCGTTCAAGCAAAATTTCCTATTGTACGTGATCAGCCTATAAGCCTTCTTTCTGGTCAGAAAACAGAGTATTTTCCTGAACACCATAAAGCATCTGTGAGCAATGAGATAGATGTCTAGGTCCTTGAAACATTTAGGTTTCGATCTTTCTTATGGGAACAGAAAAGGAGCCACAAATTTCGGGAACACCCAAACTTCATTACTGCTCTCAACGTGTAAGAGGCTTATTGCTACTTTAAACTCCTTTAAGAAGTCCTTCAAGATATTATTGATTGGATCTACAAAGAGCTGAAGCTCAAGTTTTGCAAAGAGCCTCTCAGCTGCTGCCCACAGATTTCTGACTTCTTACCACAAACATGCTTGTAGGTGCCCAGCCACCTCAATCCTGGTGGCACAGAGCTGTCTGGAGCCCGAGCTTTCCACCTCCTCTCCCAACAGCTGTTAGGTATGCCCCAAGCACAAAAGGTGATAGATGGTGACTTTACCAATCAGTGCCAGAAGAAAACTTTTTGCTGCTGGTGTAGGACTCCAGTCTATACTTCTTGGTGTTTGGGTTTTTGTAAATCTAGCTACATGTCTTATGTTATATTTCCAGGTTCCTACCTGTAACCAGATAATTGAATGCTGCAATCACTAAGGCCTGTGCTTTGTTTCATGTTTATCCTTCTGCCCCTATAACTCTTGCCTGGACAAGGCTGCTGTGACAGCTGTGGGGTCTGTTCTGCAATCCTCCATCTCATCCATGGGCTGGCAGAGCCTACAGCCCACGCTTTCTGGCTTGGGATGAGTCCTGCAGGTGCTGGGCCATTGCATGAAAGCAGGGAACATCAGCACCAGCTTGTACAGCATCGTCCTACCACCGTGCTGCTAAGGCGGACCAAATCCCAAATTAATTCCGCTGCCGATGCCTCCTTATCATCTCAGGGGAAAACCAAAGCCCTGCTTTGAGTGGACAGGGCTGCCACCTGCAGGCACCCCGGTCTTCCTACATAGTCCGTGGAGACAAGGAAGCGCCTGTGCGAGAGGGACCGCAGGCTCCAGAGATGTCGGACAGGTCAGGTCGGGCAGTTATGCAGCCATGTTACTGCACTCAGGAGATAGCAGTTTTATCGCCTCAGTTAAGCAGAGGCTCTGTGCTACAGGCTTGTCTGGCGTTAAAGATTTAATCAGGAAGCAGGTTGGTTGTTTGCTCCCAAACTCAGCCAGGGGTTTTGTCTCCAACGCCCAGGTTCAGGCAGGACCCTAACTGCCACCTCCCCACCGATGTAACGCTGTAAAACACATAAGGACCTAAAGTACTTTCATCCTCCCCAGCGACCACAGGCACTTGATGTGACCCCTCATCCTCACCTGTTTTTTTCTATGCTCAGTCTCAGGCCCTAGTTTCTTTTTCAGCAGGAGCCTTGCAGAGGTCTCGGCATTGCCTGAGGACAGCAGGTTCCCAGGAGGAACCGCAATGAGCACCACAGGGCTGAGACGGGGCCTGTGGCACTGCGGGGCTGCCCCAGAGCCCACGCTGGCCAACATCAAGTGCTTTGAGCAAGAGGAAGCAGCCTCGAAAACATTAAACTGCTGCAGACTTCTTGAGAAGTTTTCACCACCCCTGTGACTGCAGCTGTGTCCCTTTGTGATGCCTGGATTCAGCAGCAGTGAGGAGAGGGGCAGGGAAAGGAGAAAGCCTCCAGGGAGAGCACAGGAGATCTGTGACAGGAACGAGAAACTCTTTAAAGCTTCATGTCACACCAGAAAGCCACCACCAGCCTCTGCTTCTCAGAGGCAATGCACCTTGTGCAGCTGCTTCCAGCAATGGGCTGTTCCCAAAAATGTGACTCCAAGGGTTTCTTTTTCTTTCTTAAATAGCTAATGTGGGGAAACATCAAGTGTGACTGTGGGATTTCCAGTGTCCATGGAAACATCCCTATTTTGGCATTCATTTCTGTTTCGTGTGCAAAATGGGAAAGTCAGACCCTGATACCTTCACACCTTTTGGGCTGCGCCTTACTCTTACGGGTGACATTTCAGGCACCATCCATAAGGAAATGCTCCAAATGAGCAGAGGTGTTGCAAGCCATCACCTGGCAAACAAATGGGTACACGCTTCGTTGTTTGCTAAAAGAACTGATTTATTCCCCTACCCTCTCAAAATATTAGATGAGTAAAAGGTGTCCCTCAAATCTCACAGCACAATTCAACAGCCACCTATGTATCCCTAGAGGAAAGGGTGTTTTAACCCTTCTCCTGGCCTGGCAGTTGGATGCTACTAACAGAGAGGAAAAAGAAAAGAGCTTTTTTTTAAAAAAAAATGCCTTGTTTTTATTTTTATTTCAGTAAAATCATTATTAGTTTAAATAGAAACTTTGAAGACCATGATTTTTTAGGCAAATATCAAATAAATTCACTAAACTGGTAATGGAGCTCAAATATGACTATCTTATTTGCTTACCTAGGGACAATCTTACCTTTTGTCTCCCCTGCCCCTAGCCTTGCTCCTAGTTTTCTGTTGGCTCTGGTTTCACCAGCCATGGGAAATTTTCCCTCTCTCCCTGAGTGAGTTTCCTCCATTTGCCAAGGCTTCTGCTTCTTGTTCTCTGTGCTTTTGTGCTAAAAAACTCATGTGGAGATGTGGAGCTGAGCTCAAAGCAGCCAATCCTGTGGGGCGATTGATGACTCCAAACCTAAATCTTCATTTGAACATTCACCACCACTTATCTTCACGTAGGAGCAAAGGCCTTTGCAGCCAAAATCCCTTTTTGTCATCGCTACTGTGCACTGTCTGTGAAAGGTCAGAGCAGGGGTCAGTCTGATCCCTACAATAAATGGAGAAACTTAGAGGACGTCAAATCCCAAGGTCAAACCAGGCAACAGACTCACCATCTCAGCCTTGGCTCAAGATCACAGCATTTCTCCATCCCCTGGAAAGGAAAAGCATAACCATATTGCACCACAGAGCATTAAAGAGCATGCCTTGCCCACCAAAACAGCCTTTCCAGATGGGATTTTGTACCCTCATAATATATATTCCTATGTACACAACTCTGCTGAGCAATAATCTTGTATTTACCCCTATTTAAGGCACAGTTCTTCTCATCTGTCCCAGGGTTTATGCAGCATTTCCACTGCTCGTGCTAATGGTACAAACACACACCTCTTCCTTGCTCACCATCGCAGTCCCTCTCACACCAAGCAGCTGCGTCTCTACATCCAAGAGCAGAGTAAACCACTGCCAGCAGGATTTTACTACCTTATGTTCACAGACTGTTAATGTGCAAAATCCATTTTCTCCAGCTTGTTTGAAAACATTCAGTGCTTCTTTCTTTCTTTCTTTCTTTCTTTCTTTCTTTCTTTCTTTCTTTCTTTCTTTCTTTCTTTCTTTCTTTCTTTCTTTCTTTCTTTCTTTCTTTCTTTCTTTCTTTCTTTCTTTCTTTCTTTCTTTCTTTCTTTCTTTCTTTCTTTCTTTCTTCACGTGATTTGTAGCTCACTCCTCACAACTCAACTCCAGCATCAAATTGGGGCTGGTTCCTCTCCTTTCACTCTCAAGAGCTGTCTGCAGCCTGGGTCTTGGGGCTCATGCTGAAAGGCAAGCATTTTTACATTATCTTTCCCCTTGTCTGAAAAATGAGAGATTATGAAGGTATAGAAACATAAATGGGGTGTATTTGAAAAGCAAGTATCAAAAAAAACCAACCCTTATTCTGAAAGATATTTACTGAATCCTTCTTTTAAACTGAGTGATTTCCTGTCCCATAAGAGCTTGCTTTCAGCACAGACTGGTAGCAATTGTCCAAGGGGAAATCAGAATGGGAAAATAAATCATATTTCTCCATTCAAAATAGGGCAAAGAAAAGAAAGTCATCCTTTATCACATCCACGCAGTAAAGGTGGGTGCTCTGCCAGTCAGGTAACGTTCCAGGGACACTCACAGCAATTAACTTGGCTGACCTGGAGGTTCAGTCATTTCTCAGCAAATCCGGTCACTTCCACAAAACAAAACAGTAAAAAGAAAGATATTTTATCCTTGCATCAGGTTGAGAGGTGGGTGATGTAATGCTGTCAAGGCAGTTCCATTGGGTTTTGTCAAGGGACAATTTCTTCACCCTTTCGGGGGG
>WBNH01002262.1:203335-425652 GCA_013401255.1 Urocolius indicus
GCGGGCGGGTCGCGCGACGTGGGTTGCCTGGGCGGGGGTTGTCCCTGGGGTCATAAAGCCACATCAGGACAGTGCTGTAAGATGAAAACCCTACCACGGTGCAAATACCCTATCTGGAGCTGGGGCTTTAAGAGGCAGTTTCCCACCATTTCTAGCTCAGCCATATATACAGGTGTTAGGAAAACCAGTGTGGAACTGTCCTCCATGGGCTGGTGGAAATGTACCTTCACCTCAAATAGTGTGTTCAGCTCTGGGCCCCTCACAACAAGAAGGGCATTGAGGTGCTGGAGTGTGTCCAGAGATGGACAACAAACCTGGTGAAGGGTCTGGAGAACAAGTCTGATCAGGAGCTGCTGAGGGAGCTGGGGGTGTTTAGTCTGGAGAAGAGCAGGATAAGAGGAGACATGATCACACTCAACAAACATCTGAAAGAGGATTGTTGTGAGGTGGGAGTCGGCTCTTCTCTCCAGTAATAAATGACAGGACAAGAAGAAATGAGCTCAAGTTACACCAGGGAGGTTTAGATTGGAGGTTAGAAAGAACTTTTCCACCAAGAAAATCATTAGACACTGGCAGAGGCTGCCCAGGGAGGTGGTGGAGTTCCCAGCCCTGCAGATACTTAAAAGCCATCAGATGAGGTGCTGAGGACCATGGTTCTCAGCCATCAGATGAGGTGCTGAGGACCACGGTTCTGTGGTGGGCTTGGTAGTGTGAGGTTAGTGGTTGGACTTGATGATCTCAAAGGTCTTTTTCAACCAAAATGATTCTATGATTCTGTGCTGCTGGCTTAAGCCACGTTGAACCTCATTAATATCTACAAGTATTGAAAAGGTGGATGTCAAGATGATGGGGGCAAAACTTTTTTTCTGCAGTGTCCAGTGGTGGGACAAGGGGGAATGGGCAAAAGCTGAAACACAAAAAGTTCCAATTCAGAAAAAAACACTTTACTGTGAGGGTGATGGAGCCCTGGCATACTCCATTCCCTAGGTGTGGAGTCTCCTTCTCTGGAGGTTTCCAATACCCACCTGGATGTGTTCCTGTGTGAATTCATCTAGGTGGACCTGCTTCTGCAAGGAGATTGGACTAGATGATCCCTAGAGGTCCCTTCCAACCCAAATCATTCTGTGATTCGGTGTCTGCTCTGCCTGTGGAGAAGTCTCTCTTGCCTTGTCCTGGCAGGGAGTGGGCTCACTGCTCCAGGTTGCCATGGGCAGGAGGAAGAAGGGATGCTCTCTCAGATGAGAGAGATTTGCCTGAGGAAGGGCAGCTGCACAAGCCTTGAAAGGCTCTTTTAAAATAACACATCAAGATTATGTTTTTTCAACTCTGTCCCCATTTTACAGAGAAGTCTCAGTGTAATTTCCATGCTAATCAGATGAAAGCTTGCAAAATACATTTCCTTCAAGGTATAGGGGCATGTATTAAGTTAACTCCAGGTGACCTGTGACTCTCAGTGACACACTCTGTTTAAATCCCTGCAAATGAAAACCTTGCCCAGGCCACAGGCAAATCCTTTGCTTTTCCCATGCTGCTGGCATGGAGCTGCAAATGTTCGGTGAGTGAGGTCTCAGTGATGCATTTCAGCAATAATTCATACGCCATACATAATTTAGGGCCTCGCTGCAGTCGTTCCCCCCCCCATAACACACGTTGTACAGCATGTACACACAGGGCCAGACGGCAGCTTTAAGGAGGCTCCAGGCATAATCCACAGTGAGAAGTTTGATCCATCGCCAGTTTGCACCTGCCAGATCATGAAGGGAGCTAATTGGATTAAAATATTGTAATTATCATTTCATTTAAGTGCGGTAAAACCTTAGGGAAACATTTTAAATGGCAGAAAATTTGAGGATGTAGTCTCTGAAGTCTGCTTCTTAAAAGCTTAATGCTCTCTCTCTGCTCTATTGCCTGAGACTGCAGTTTTACTCCCAGGGAAAGGTGAGCTCAAGGAGTGATGTGTGTGTAGCCAGCACAGCGCATCGAGCACAAAACAGTGCTTCGTTTGATCATGGTCATATTCATCAAGGCTACTTGGATCCTTTGATATCATCAGTCCATGGCCACTGCTCAACTCTCCCTGTTGTCCCCAGCCAGTCAAAATTAGCCTTAAAACCACCCATAAAGGACGTGACCTTGGAGTCCAATGGACAGTCAGCTGCAGATCTGACTGTGAATCCAGAGAAGGAGCGGGAAGACCCTTTCTTGGGCTATGGAAGCATCCCTCTTTTCTTCTCCAGAGGGAGATAGTCCTGTGTTTTGGGGCCAAGAAGCTGTCTCTGGGTGCCCCAAGGAGAGTTAATCCAGGAGCAGCACCTGGCCCTGCAGACTGCCTTCACAAGTGGGACACAAGTCCTCAGATGGGGCTGGAAAACCTCCTACCTCCCAGTGTCTCCCAGGAGGGCAACCTCCAGGTCCTCAGCAGCAGCCAGTGCTGCCCTGGCCTCTGGAACAGTGGGGAGCAGGGATGAGGTGCTGCTGGCTGCCACCAAAGGGCACAGAAACTACACACACTTGGTGTCCTGCAAACGATTTCATAGACTAAAGAAGCAGAATACAAGAAAGGCCAAAACTAACTCAAACCCATGTCCCCTCATGCCTAATGGGTGTTCTTTAGGGGTGATAACTTTGTGTAGGGCAGAGATTTCCTTGACAGATTTACAAGCCAGACCTGGCCCATCCTTACGTCCGCATCAGTTGAATGTCTCAGCCTGGGTCAGGTATGAAGCCATTCCTGTCAACTGTGTGCTCAACGGTGAGTTCTGTGCCAGAAGACATCTAATTAACTTCTGTATTTCTTCTGTGACTGTGAATAAACAGTCACAGCTATGATGAGAAATAGCACGGGATGTTGCAACGCTCTTCATGTTTTCACAATAGCCTTAGGGTCTGCTCTGGTCTCCTGTGAAGGCCAGACATGGAGAACGACTTCGAGCCCAATGACTGGCCAGGCCTAAGCATGTAGAAATTTTATGTGTTCATCAAGAGCAGAAAGGTAGCAACGGGAAAACAAATATTACCCTTACGAGGGGAAAAAATGAAATGCCATTTTAGGGAGTATATGAACCCTTACCTGCCCTTACACGAGGACACGAGGCTTTGAAACGTATAGTTTGTAATTCAGGCCCTGCTCACGTCAACAGTGAAGCATGGGAGCACACGAGGGCAGCTTTAGCAGCAGCTGCCTCTGCACCTTGCATGACTGTTGGCAGCCTGGAGCCTACCACTGACACACTTACCTGATCTCAAGGTTACAGTTTCTTTTTGGGGCCGCCAAGTCAATACACAATACATGGATCTGATTTTCAAAGGGCAAGCACCCCACCCAGTCTGGAAACTGGAGACTTTATAAGACATGTCCCATTAGACGGGCAGAAATCAATGCCTGCTTGGTCATTAGTCATTGTGGAAACCTCCGCCTGGGTGAGTCAGCCAAGGCGCCTGGCATACCTGGCAAGCTGGAAGGGAAGCCGGTTTGGGGATTATTTCTTTTTCCACCACCCTGAAGTTTCCAACTCGAGCTGCACATGCAGCAGCCAGCCTCCCTGGGAAACTGCCTGGCACAGAACACAACATGAAATCCGTTTCTGGGCTCGCCATGGCTCATCTGTCATGTCTAAAGAATATTCGGCTGGTGAGCTCCCTCTCTCCAGAAAAATGGCAGCACAGCAAATTATTTGATGATCTTCTGTTAAATGCACAAGCCCAAGGGAAAGTGGGGGAGCAGGGGGAAAGTCCAAACAGTAGAATTTGCTGTTACCCTTTTTGGTTTTTTGCTGGGACATCTCCAAGAAGGGCAGCCCTAAGGAGATTTGTTCAGAAACACACCAAACACAGTTCATTTGGTTCATTCGCAGTTCAGGTTGCCCAGGGAGGTGCTGGAGTCCTCACCCCTGGAAGTATTTAAAAGATGCGTAGATGAAGTGCTGAGGGACATAGTTTGGTGGTGGGCTTGGCAGTGTGAGGTGAGTGGCTGGACTTGATGATGCTAAAGTTCTTTCCAACCAAATGATTCTATGATTGTTATTCACTCAGTTCCTCCAAGCTTTAAGTCAGCGATGACAGGTCAACCCCAGATTTCTCTTTTCTACCTGGCCATCCCAGAAAATCACCAGGTTAACAGTTGGACTCAATGACCTTTTCCATCCTAAAGAATTCTGTGTCTGCTCATTTCCAACAGGCATAGCCTGCTACAGACTGCAGAGGAAAGCTAAGCAGCGTAGTTCTTGTTTCCAGAACCACAGCTGCTGTGAATGTATGCAACACATAAAGGTGTCCTACCACTGTGACTACTTACTGTTGAACTTCCCTGCCTTACCTGGACAACAGGCAAGAACTTCAGCCTTCCCAGGTTTAACAACCAACACACTTCTATGAAGTCAGGGCATCTTCCCCAAGGTTGGAGCATTCACACATCAGCAACCATTTTACATCTCCAACAGAATTTTTGCCAATTCTTTCTCACTTGTGCTATGAATATAGGTTTGATCTTTCAGGTTTCCACACTTGAACAGTGTTGGTATAAAACCGTCTTTGCACAAAAGACAAAGCAGGTCAATGGATATAAAACTCTGAACATTTAGTTGTTGAGGGCATTCTATTCATGACTTGTAACTATTGCACTTCTGTGAACCAAAGGACGTGACCCAGGTGCTTCGGAGAGGAGAGCAGCTCATCAGCACAACCTTCGCCTTCGTTTCCTTGAGACACAATAGCAGGAGTCCATTTCCACAGTACTGACCTCCTGGTTGTCCATTAGAGCTTCTTGTGTGAGCACCAAAGCACAGGATCAGGCTGACAAAGCTCTGAAAGGCAGGGGAGCTCAGCACATCAAGGCTCTCCCAGCTCAGCATCGCTATGCTGGGCCATCCAGTGGCAGAACTGGTCAGAAGCATGATACAGCTGACTCTCCCTCATCATGGGTGACTGCAGAGCCAAAGGCTTGAGAACTGCAGTGCTACGTTATTCTAGAGATTCCAGTAGCAGTGCTAGTGGTCTCTTGAGCATTGCACTCAGGAGGATACAACTGCTATAAGGCAGCATCTGAGCTTTATGCTATGGTCAGGTTTTCGCCACCACCTGCTCTAGCGAGCTCCATAGCCTTATCACCATCCCTACCAGGATTAAGGTACCATTTATTCACAGATGTGATGCTGCTGTGCAGGTCAGAACTTCTGAGTATGTGTTGCAGTGCCTGACCAATGGCACAGGCTTGCCTATGAGCTGGCTGCCAAGGGACACTTGAACAACTCTTAAACATCACTAAGTCCTTACCACTGCTCAGAAGCAGCCTGACTCTTTTCTTTGGGCTGTAATGTAGCTCAGTTTAGGGTTTTTTTTACTTGGCAATGAGATTTTTCCCACTTCCTCTGCTTGGAGGATATTGGGGAGATCACCAGGAGATTGCTTCCCCAGAGAGGTGCACTTATACAGGCACCCCTGAAATGTGCCTTCCTATTGTGATGGGAAAAGAAAAGGAGGTGGTATGCAACCAGGGTGTGAAAAGGTTATTCTTTAACATCAGAAGGAAAACACGACAGCTAGAACAAGACTTATCTCAGACACCTCCTAGGCGTATGCCCAGCTCCAAGCTGCATCAGACTCACACTCTTTCACAAGAGGAGACCAGCAGGAGGATGAAAAAATCTGGTCAAAGGGACATAGATGGCCAAATCTAGTCCTGTATGCTTTGGAAAGGGCACAGAGGCGATGAGAGAGCCACTGTCTGCCGCCCTGTAGAGGAATTTCCTTGTGGTGTGAACTGTCTGCCTGAGCGCTGCGGAACGGATCGCTCAAGGTTAAATTGGATTAAACTGTTACAGCTCCACTTTCCCACGTGTGGTTTAAATTTAAATGCTATAAATTTCATGGTGAGTTATTAAAACCTTGGCAAGGAGAACTCATCTCTGAAAGGGGGAAAAAAATGTCCTCCAAGTTTGCAAACCCACAGGGAGGCCTTAAATCAAGTTAACGGTGAGACTTCCAAGTGGAGGGGAAGGAAGAGCTGAGGTATTTAACCAGTGGCATGTGGGAGCAGAGGCCTGGCTCCACTCTGCCATGTCAGCTGCCTACCAGGTTTTCACGGTCAGTGTCTTTGTCCCACATGTTGTGCTCAGTGGCACAAATGCTTCTGGAGCAGAGGCTGAGCACCACACTCAACTGTCTGGCAAGTTCAGAGACAGCAGGACCTTCTGAGCTGTAGACACAGAAATTGTTGTAAATACTTGACAGTGCAAATTAACAGAAAAAGCAGCACAGGGAGCCTTGAAATGTCATTCTTCCAAGAAGTCCTGTCCTCTCAGTTTCCCCTGGTATTAGCCAGCCATGAGGTGATCTTTGCATGGAGTGGGTGTAAACATCACACCGAGTTTCAGCAGAAACTACGCCAAGATGATGACCAGTACCATGCACAGGGACAGCTGGTTCCACACGGCTACTGCTGCCTGCTGGGGCCAGGGAAGACCTCTGAGAGGAACATCTTGCCCTATGAATCCTTGAACCTGCTAACCAAAAGCCATAAGGCAGACCACTAGTAAACACAGTAAGAGAAACAAGCAGAGAGCTGTAAGGTAAAAAGGCCTGGACAAAGTGTTTGTGGCAGGGCAGCAGAAATCCAGACCTTTTCCTGTTCCCCACACCAGAGGAGGACACTAAACAGCTGCCCTGTCAAGGACAGCACAGCAGACACCCATTTTGTGCTCTCCAGGGTCCACATTGAGCTTCAGAAGACTGAAATGCAAAACGTTCAGAGCTGGTTTCTGTTCTCAGCAGGAGCAGTAGTGGCCCAGGCTGTCCTGTCCCACACGCTTCCAAAACCTGCCTCACATGCTGCTGCCGGAGCAGATGTTTACAAGCCAGTCAGATGTTTCTGGTGGCTGAGTAGTTTTCCAGCCTCAAGTGTCCCTCTGGCACCTGGCAGGGCAGGGGGTCCTGTCCTTATAAGCCTCGGATCCTTCTTTAAGATTACAGCCATTGACAAGCCATATATCTAAAGTAACTGCGCCTACCACATTCACCTGCTGATAATGGTCTCTCCCTCTCAGGCAGAGAAACTTATTATTCCAGGACATCTTCATCAATGACCTGGCTGAGGGGGCAGAGTATACCCTCAGCACATTCCCTGATGAAACCCAACTAGGGGCCTGAAGACTGGAGGGAGGCCAGTGTCACTCCAGTCTTCAAAAAGGGCAGGAAGGAGGACCCAGGAAACTACAGGCCAGTCAGTCTCACCTCCATCCCTGGAAAGGTGATGGAACAGCTCATCCTCAGTGTTACTAAACACATGAAGGAAAAGGTGGTTATCAGGGGAAGTCAACATGGATTCACCCAGGGGAAATCCTATTTGACCAACCTGATAGCCTTCTATGAGTGTATAACCAGCTGGCTAGATGAGAGGAGAGCAGTGGATGGCATCTACCTTGACTTCAGCAAGGCTTTTGACACTGTCTCCCATCACATCCTCATCAGAAAGCTCAGGCAGTAAGGCTTGGATGAGTGGACAGTGAGGTGGATCGAGAGCTGGCTGAATGACAGAGCCCAGAGGGTGGTGATCAATGGCACAGAATCGAGTTGGAGGCCTGTGGCCAGTGGAGTTCCTCAGGGATCAGTTCTGGGACCAGTCTTGTTCAACATCTTCATCAACAACCTGGATGAGGGGACAGAGTGTACCCTCAGCAAGTTCCCTGATGATACCAAACTGGGAGGACTGGTTGATTCCCCAGAGGCTGTGCTGCCATTCAGTGGGATCTTGACGAGCTTCAGAGTTGGGCAGAGAGGAACCTCATGAGGTTCAACAAGGACAAGTGCAGAGTCCTGCAGCTGGGAAGGAACAACCCCACACACCAGTACAGGCTGGGGATTGATCTGCTGGTGAGCGGCTCTGCAGAGAGAGACTTGGGAGTGCTGGTTGACAATAAACTGACCATGAGCCAGCAATGTGTCCTCATGGCCATGAAGGCCAATGGCATCCAGGGATGCATCAAGAAGAGTGTGGCCAGCAGGTCAAGGGAGGTTCTGTTCCCCCTCTACTCTGCTCTGGTGAGGCCTCATCTGGAGTCCTGTGTCCAGTTCTGGGCTCCTCAGCTCAAGAGGGACAGGGAACTGCAGGAGAGAGTCCAGCACAGACCCAGCAAGATGATCAGGGGACTGGAGCACCTTCCTTATGAGGAAAGGCTGTGGGAACTGGGGCTGTTTAGTCTGGAGAAGAGACTGAAGGGGGATCTCATTAATACTTAAAAGTATATGAAAGGTGTGTATCAAGTGGATGGGGCAAGACTTTTTTCTGTAGTATCCAGGGGTATGACAAGGGGGAATGGAAAAAAGCTGGAGTGCAAAAAGTTCCATTTAAAGTTTAGGAAAAGCTATTTAACTGTTCAGGTGAGGGAGCCCTAGCACAGGTTGCCCAGGGAGAGTGTGGAGGCTCCTTCTGCGGAGGCTTTCACCACCCGCCTGGACACGTTCCTGTGCGATCTGATCTAGGTGAACCTGCTTCTGCAGGGGGATCAACTGGATGATCTCTGAAAGGCCCTTCCAACCCCACCATTCTGTGATTCTGTGACATCCTTTATGAAGACAGGTGTCTGTTCCGAGTCTTTATCTGTTTATATTGATCAATATCATCTCACTAACAGTTCTAACTACAAAGCGCCTATGCATCTGGAGCTAGTGCACACCATTGTAATCTATTTCCTATGATCTTTTATCTGGTTACACTGAGGCGTGGTTGCTTACAGAACAGGGTGACATTTCCCCCATTGAACACCACAGCCAGCACAGGGGAGAGCAGGTGAAATACTGCTGGACCCTCCGCTGAGAGCAAGGCAGCTGTTGGAAGGCCCCAGCCGAGCGCTGAGCGAGCGACCCGCCTCAGGCAGCCGCTGTTACCTGGGGCTGCCACTGCAGCTCCGCTGCCTGAGCGCGCCTGGCAGAGCTGCATGTGTCTCCCTGACAGAGGGGCTGTGTTCTAAGGCCGGAGCGGTCCGATAGCCGCCTCTGAGCGCCCGAGCACAGCCAGCACCCGTGGGGGGTGGGGCCTGAACCGGCCCGGAATGCTTCAGGCTTGAATCACCGACATTTCACACAACCGCAGAATGGCCCAGGGTGGAACAGACCACCAGAGATCACCCAGTCTAACCACCTGCTAAAGCAGGTTCCTCTCCATCAAGGGACACAGGAATGTGTCCAGGAGGGCTTGGAAACCTCCCGAGAAAGAGCCTCCACACCCTCACTGGGCAGCCTGTGTCAGGGCTCCTCACTGGCACAGCAAAGTTTTTACTCGTGTTCAAGTGGAATTTGCTGTGTTCCAACTCAAGCCTATTGCCCCTGTCCTGGCACTGGGTGCTACAGAAAAAAAAGACTGGCCCCATCCTCTCAACACCTGCCTTTTGAGTGTTTATAAAGTGTTGATAAGACACATTCAGCCCAGTGTTGGACTCTCTCCAGCAGTTCTTTGTCCCTCTTGAGCTGAGGAGCCCAGAACTGAACACAGGACTCCAGATGAGGCATCACCAGGGCAGAGGAGAGGGGAGAAGAACCCCAGGATGCCATTGGCCTTCTTGGCCACAAGGGCACATTGCTGGTTCGTGGTTAGTTTATTGTCAACCAGGACTCCCAGGTCTCTCTCTGCAGAGCTGCTCTCCAGTTCAATCCCCAGCCTGCACTGGTGCGGGGAGTTTTTCCTTCCCAGCTGCAGGGCTCTGCACTTGCCCTTGTTGAACCTCATGCAATTCCTCTCTGCTCTTTGACTCAAATGTCGTGCTGTATGTTGGAGTATGGAAGCTTTAGCACATGAAAGTTAAGCAGGGGATAGAAGGATGGGGTAGTTGCATTGCAAACAGCTACCACACAGCTCACACACTTCACTCACCAGTTTAACTGACTGGGTGCAGCCAAACCCCAGTGGTGTGGCAGCAGGTAAAGCAGCCTCCTCTCCACACTTTAGCTACTGGGCTGCTAAAGAACGAGAAAGTATGATTTGGCAAGAAGACTTAGAAAGAATAGCTTTGATAAATTTTAAATATGGAACGTTCACTTCATTAGAAGATGACTTTGGGATGCTAGACCAGGCCTTAAAAATAGTGAAAAGCCTCAGTGGAGACACTACAAAAGAAAAAGAAATAAACTCAGTGGCTGCTGGGTGCAATAGAGGAGCAGTAGCTGATGCCCCAGGACAGATGGGCTATCAGTGGAGACAGAAAAAAAGGAGAGGAAACATTTTAACACATATCATACCTGGAGAAGCTCATGCAGATCTGTCAGGGCAGTGTAGAGCCTCCACATACCCCCAACACCTGAGCAGAGTGAGGAGCCACGGTAAAAATCACACCTGCAGCAATAATGTGCTGACTCAGGAGCACAAGCTCCCATTCCCCTGGGTATGGGACCACTTGAGCACGATGCTGTGCCAGCAGCTCCAAGGCCCTGGCACCTGCAGGAGGACATGATCCGAGTCTGTGCAAGCAAGATGGAGTACAAAGCCTAGTGAAACAAGGAGATAAAACCTGTGTTTGGAAAGAAAAAACTAAGCCAACAAGGGAGCTGGGAAAGCCAAGTTGCCTGGGAGGTGAGAGACAGCTTACACAGCAGGGGATTCCTGGGGCAAGCCTCTAAGATGCTTCCTTGAGCAGCCAGGCAGAGCCAGCCATTACCAAGTGCAATTAACTGCTTCATTACCATCTAAGCAAAACAAACCGATCAACCTCTGATGTGTTTACCAGGAGAAGAGGCTGATAACAAGACATCATCCTGCAGCCGAGACCCACACCCCCAGCACAGCATGGCAGCTCTGCTCCCCAGCCAGTCCCTGGGAGCACATTTTAGGTGTCCTCCGCTGTTTCGGGTGTGCCGACCTCACACCGGGGAGCCAGACCTGAGCATCCCCATGAGCTGAGCCGCTCTACTATGCCGGTAAATAGCAGCAGAGACGGAGCTGGAGACCCAGAGGGGGGCGATGGAGAGCAGAATTTAGCCTTCAGAGGTCCGCCGTGACCACCGGCACCCGAGCTCGATGTGTCCAGCAGGTCTGGGAAATTTTAACAATCCAAATGAAAAACAGAGACTGTTTTTAGGGTGAGAGCAGGCTGCCAGAGGGAAAAGGAACCTACTGCACACTGATCACTTTCAGAATAGCAGAGGAAGCTGTGATATTTGAGCCGGAGCCCAGAGCCACCACAGGTTTCAATTTACACACTACAAAACCCTTTTTTTTACAGCAGCATAGACGTTTCTCACAAGCTCTCTTCTTCCCACCAGACACATCTCTAGATAAGGGTCCAGGTGACAGGCAGAGAGCAAAAGGTCCTCTGGCACATAGGAGGGACAGAGAGGACTTAGTCTCAGATCCAAGGTTAAGGCCACTAAAAAACATCAGAGGATGGAGACTTCAGCATGTCTACGACTTCAGTCTACTGAGAAGATTAAGGTTGGAGTACTGTAAAGAAAACTGAACTTACGTCTGCCATGAGATACACGTGGTTTATGAAAGGGATTATTCATGGCTGTTTGTGATAGCAGGATGGGATGATCTGATCTCATGGTCCCAAGTCTTAATAAACACTTCTGTAGGCTGGAGATAACACACACACAGAGTGGTGAGGCAGCAGGGCCTGTATGATGCCCTGTTAGTGTGCTGGTACAGTGGTTAGCAGAGGAAGGGAAGAGGCACTCTGTACTGAGGGCTCAGACAGGAACCACTCTGCACTGCCCTATAGACTCCCCCATGGCACAGTACTGCAATGCCTCTGCTGTGGAGACCCCAAATGAAGGCTCACCACAGTCCCTTCAGCCTGAACATCGCTGAAGGGTCCAGAAGTGCCCATGAGCTGGGACAGTGGCTCAGCTGATATGGTGGGGGGCCAGCAGCCCCTTGTCCACACTCAGGCAGGGGAGAGGCTGCTTCCCCAGCCAGACCTTCAGGGGTGATGTGCTCTGTTGGGTGAGAATAGCAGTAAACACTTTTGGTGTAGGATGTTTACTTGCCTCACCATAATGTCTGTGCAGGCAAACAAGTGTCCTCCCTGCTCTGTGGAAAGGAAACTGAGGCACAAGAAGGATTTGAGGGTTTGATGAAGGGCCCTTGGAAATGGCTGCAATGGCTCTGCCTGAATCCCAAAGCAACTGACTGAAAGTTCACATGAGGAGGAGACACAGCTCCCCCACTCCTCAAATCCAAGCTCACTGCCCAGGGCTCAGCTGGACAGCAGAGACACTTCCAGCAGCTGGGAAGGAAAATAATGCCAAAGGATCACTTCTCTTTTAGCTGCAGGCACAGTTTTGGCAAAGCAGTGACTTTCCACACCCAGCCCTGCTGGGTTCCTGTGCGTGGCACACCGACGGCACCCACAGCCCAGCTTGGTCATATGCAGGAGTGGTGCTTTCATAGACTCACAGAATGGTGGCGGTTGGAAAGGCCCTATAGACATCAGCCAGTCCAAGCCTCTGCTAAAACAAACTTGCCTCCATCAAGGGGTAGAGCAATGCATTCAGCGGGGTTTGGAAATGTCCTGAGAAGGAGCCTGGCCAGGCTCCCTTTCCCTGAACACCAAAGAAGTTTTTCCTTGTTTTTAAACGGAACTCTTTGTGTTTCAGCTTATGTCCCACTGCCTTGCCCCTGTAGAGATATGTCTTCTTGGTAATTCTCAAGTTTCTATATGAACTTGAGCATGCCTGACCAGCCCCTCCTCTGACCTGTAGCTCAGGGTGTTCACCTGGGCCTTGCTGCTAGTGCAGGTGGCTGCACTGATGGGCCCAGAGGAGAACCCTGGTGTTGCATTGAAAATTATAGTGATAACATGTAGGGGTTTCATATCACAACTAATAGTTCACTCCTCCAACAGCTGATTATCCACTTGAGCATTAGCCTCTTCTTCCTCACCTGACTTTGTTGAAGTTGAGTCAGCTTTTGGCAGCTGGTCCCCATGAGCCATGCATCAGCAAGGCAGAGGAGCCTGGTGTAGCAGATTTGCACACTCAGTGGAGGCATTTAGAGGGCCAACAGTGGGTGTAATTAGTCTTCTCTAAATGTTGTGTCTCAGAGCACTTTAGCTCAGCACCCTCCCACATTCGGCTATATCCTCCTTTTTGCCAGGTGCTTAAGCCATTTTATAAATATCCTAAATGAAAGGAACCCTGCAGAGGCTCACAGAACCACCAGCACTGAACCCCAGCAGCGTGTGGAGCAGCAAAGAACACAAGGTTTGGCAAGAACTGAGTTCTTCTGGCAGCTAATTGCTGTGACAACATCCGAGCCTCGGGAGGGCACTGGAACACCTCCAGGAGCAGCACATCGGGCAGAGGGTTTCCTCATGCTGCACTGGTATTCTCAGTGGCTTCTGAGCTGCTTGTACTCAGAGCAAGTGCTTTTGTAATTGCTTGATGAGAAGTTAATGATTTTTCTGTTGAAATCCAAACTAATATTCTGTAATGATTGGTATTTATTTGCACTGTGCAATTAGATCACATTGTGAAAATGATTTGTTGTGTGAATGGGAGCTCAACATTTTTTCAAAGTGAACTACTCTCTTTTTTTTTCATCTCTTACTGAAGCAAGCAAGCAGGAAAAAAAAAAAAAGGAAAAACATCATCCAGAAGCCAAAAGACAACAGCCCCTTTCTGCTCCCCCACACCTGCCTCAGACCAGTATTTTTCTCAGCAGGGGAGGTGGAAATGTAGAAGCAGCACACCCAAGCTCCTTGGAAACACCCTCAATACAGTAAGACAACACCTCGAATTCCTCATGGGATTTGCTTTCAGCAAAACAATGGGGAAAACAAAAAAAAGCTCCTTAGCTTCTCCCTTGAGCCTGGCCAGGGGTCAGGTCTCCAGCTCAGGGTTGCAGCAGCTGCAGGCTCTTGCCTTTCACCCACGGGGGGGTGGGCTCTCTACATGGGTGTTTTTAGTAAGCACCAGTACAAGTTTATTCCCAAGAATCCCTTCAGCCTTCACAAAAGTCTGGGGTTTTTTTTTGTGTCTTTACTGCAGCATCTACTTTGCTCTCATTCCACTGTAAGGCAAAAGTTGCATGGAAGCAGCACCCGGCTGCAAGTTGCATCCAAGCCCTCAGCTTCCCATGTCAGTCTTTGACACGGATGCTGGTGCCAGCAAAGCAGCCTCTGGGAAAGAAATACAGCAGTATTTTCCCCGAGATTCAGTTTAGAGTCTAACTCCAATTTTATTCCTTTAAAGAGAAAAAAGAAAGAGAAAAGGCAGAATACGGGAAGCAAATGTGACGTGGAGAAAACTGTCTTCCAGGAGTACAGCTGGTCAATTCCCACTTTGCTCTCCAAGCAAGGCTGACGATGTCCTGTCCTGAAACAAACTCAAAATCGTGGCAATTGGAAGCTATAAAATTGGTTCCTGAATGAATTGCTGGCAGTTTTATATTCTCTTCCTACGAACTCAGACTAAACTAGTTGAATTTGGTATTTCAACAGAGCTTCTGCACATGGGGAGGGTAGACATTCCTTTCACTGTTTTGTAAGGATTAGGGAAGAGGTATTTCTACACCAACACGAGTGACAATCACTGGTTCAAACCTTTCATTTCTGTTCTCTACTAGAGAGACCATTTACCTCAGAGATCATTCATCCACTGTTTTTCTGTACCATCTCCCACTGTCTGAGAGTCAAAGGATCACAAAGCAGTTCCCTTTTAAATATATTTATGAACTTGAGATGTGATGGCCTGGGAGTGTTGGTTGGTAGCAGCTGAACATGAGCCAGCAATGTGCCCAGGTGGGCAGGAAGGCCAATGTCATCCTGGCCTGGATCAGGAGCAGGGAGGTGATCATGCCCCTGTACTCAGCTTTGGTGAGGCTGCACCTTGAACACTGTGTCCAGTTTTGGGCCCCTCTATACAAGAAGGACATTGAGGTGCTGGAGAGGATCCAGAGGTGGGCTGCCAAACTAGGAAAGGATTTGGAGCACTTCTCCTGTGAGGAAGGGCTGAAGGATCTGGGGCTGTCCCTGGAGGTGTTGAAGAGACAGGTGGATGTTGCACTTAGAGAAATGGTCTAGTGGTTGATAGGGCTGGGACAAAGGCTGGACTCGAGGATCTTAAAGGTCTCTTCTAGCTGAAATGATTATATGATTGTATGATTCTATTCTATGATTTTTCTACCTTCCATTATTAATTTCAAGCTTTCTGCAGCTAAGCCACAGAAAGTCAAATTGATTTTTAAAACAACCCCCATCAGCAGCCTTGGCTACCGTGGAATAAACAGAAACACTGCCGATTAAGCAACAATCACAAATGGTCTTGGCCAGAAAAAAAAAAGCCAGAACAGTCAAACTGCTCTTAATGTTCCTGACGGAGCATCTCAGTGTGGGGCAGCCCCAGGTGCAGCCATGGCTCCAGCCCACAAAGAGGGAAGACTTTCTTCAAACTGTCCAAAAAAGCTGAACATTACCTTAAGCATTATCTTCAGACACATCTTTCAACAAAGACTTTCAGCATATGTTACAGGACATCATAAGACAGAAGCCCCCAACACAAATGCTCCTCAAGACTATTTTTCCTCAGCATCTTCCTCATCCCACCCTCCTGAGAAGTGGACGGCAGCATTGCTTGGCCCCTGGCCACAAGCCACAGCCTCCTTCCAAGTTGCCTGGTGCTCAGGAGTGGCCAGAGCAGGGGGTACGTGGCCCAGAGGCCCTGCTGCTGGCCACACCACTTTGGAAGCAGAAGTTTCTCTTTTGCAGACAAGCTCAATCAGAGCCCTCACAGGCTGATGGCTGTTTGCAGAGAAGAACTAAGACGACAAAATCGGCTTCATACCTTTGAGTGCAAACATGAGGGAAAAATCATACTTTACACTTCAGAGCCTTCATGTTTAGTGAAAACAAGAAATGAAATGAGTTCATGAAAGACTAATTGCCCAGTTTGTTTTATGCATGAGCCCCAGCATTCCTAGCACACGCAGCTACAGCTTGCTTTCAAAGAGACCAATTATTTCATTAAAACATCATCTTCACACTTGCAGATTTGCTCTAACAAGTCTTCTCTTCAATATTTTTTGGTTTAAAAGAAAAAAAGAGCTAAATAATAAAAAAACTCCTCAGTCTTTGCAGTATCTGTATCTTACTAACAGCTGTTAAAACCTGGGATTTAAGGTCCATCCTTTCTCTTTCACTATGGAATACCGCAGGACTTCAAACACTTTGGTGCAAAACACAGGGCAGCTGAGGCAGCCAGGAAGGACCTGTGTGGCAAGGATGATCTCACAGGTACAAGGATAGCAAACAAAGGTTTGAAATGAGCCTCTGCCTGGGAACTTGAAGGGCCAAGATGAGGATGCAATGGGGATGAAAGCTCCCTGAAATGCCTAATATTGCCCCTAATTATTTCATTACTTGGTAGACATCCAAGGAGGTGACCAAGATGTCTCATTTATACACAGCAGAAACAGAAAGCTGGGTGATGGGGTGAGGTAAATGTACAAGAGGGAAAGGGAAAATAGCTAAAGAATCCTCCGAAGTGTGTAAAGGATGCCCACTGAGGTTTCTTCCAGACAAGGAACATAAACAGAGCATAATTCAGTAAAATTTTATAGCCAGAAAATAGAGTTCACAGTGAGCATATGACTCTGCAGCATAAATCTTTGCTAGGAATAAAGACGTTTGAGCAATCACAATCCCTGTGACGAAGCAGAAAGCAGAAGCCTCTGTGCCTGCCTGTGTGAACAGTGCTGCAGTCCTGGCACTGGGTGGAGAGATGCTATCTGGGGTTGCCATGGAAACCAGAGGATGCAGACCCAGCAGCTTTGGCTTTGCATAAACTGACAGTTGAGTTCAGTGGTGACAAGAGACAGAAAGCTGGTGGTTTCCTCTAGCTCGCAGGAAGGATTGTGTCAGGGCTATCCTGGAAGAGTTCCTATAGTAAAGCCTGTTTCCACAGCCCACCTCCTGTGTCCCCCACTCGTGTGCAGGCACAACCAACACATGCATTCTCCTCCTCCTTCCTCCCACATTACATGACACGCACCAAGGTCATTCTCCCCACCAGTCAAGCTCCTCCTCACTGAGCTGCTGCTGTGTGACAGCATGTCAGTGTTCTGGAGTTGCCTGGAGAGGAGCAGTCTCCTTGCAGAGGCAGCCCTAATATCCCACCTCCCTCTACAAACCTGGAGACTGTAGGAAATGCTGTATGATTTGTGTAGATCTAGAAAGGATCCCCTTCAAGACTTCACTGTCTTCTTTTTCTGAGGACAACCTGCTTCAGAGGGAACCTGTTACCCAGGAGAGTCCAACAGCACATAAACTGCTGCCACCTTTGGCAACGTTGCTCTTACCTTATTGTCCCATATTGCTCCTGCGATGGTGTCCCCAGCAGGAAAACCACTGTGGAACACACTGGTGTGGTTTGGAGAAAAGGGATCCCGTTTTTCCTGTAGAACCCTGAAGTGATGGGTCACTTGAAGAGTCCCTTTAGGATTCATTTATACTGCTCATTTATTTATACATTATGAATGCTAATGAAATCTTAAACTTGAGTGCAGGCTTCCCATAAAACCTTCCTGTTGCTGCACCACTGAAGTAGAGATCCTAAAATCACAGAGCTGTAGCAGGGTTTTCCTTTAGTGGAAGGGCATCCCAAAGCCATGCATTAAGTCCTCTAGAAAATGAAACAAATTCTCATTAAAACCTGCAACTGGCAAATCAAGGGGCAGAACAAGTCAGCCCTGGGCGTTTCTGCTTCCTAAGAATAACTGAGCAGGTGGATCCAAGGAGCAGATTTGTAGTGCTCATAGGAAAGACTACTCAGACATGACATGGGCAGATCAAATGTACCTCACCTGCGAGATGGCCACTGACACCAGGTACTTCGAGAAGGGAGATTCTCAGCCAATAGCAAGAGGCAGCACAAGGCCATGAGGTGACAAGCCCACACTGCAGCTCTGATTACCAGCCCTTCTCTGCACAGGAGACTCCCATTTTCAAACTGAAACTTCATTTCTTTCATGTTGCTTTCAAAGTGAGAAAGACTTAAGGTCGGGATGGCAGCTGTCACTCCCTGTAAACAGACCCCGAAATGAAAGAGCAATCCAGCACATGGAAGTAGAAAGTCCTGACACTTTAATTATCCGAAGAGATTACAAGATGAAAGTCTTCCTTGAGGCAAATGTGTATTAGTATTGATATAGTCATTGTGCTTTTCAGTAAGAGAAATAGGAGTCTATATTTACATAAGAAACTATAGTGTCTGAGATCTTTAAATATCATATTTATGGAAATGATTCTGAATTACAGCATTTACAAAATAAAAACAAGCTTGAATAAATATTCAGTCCATTAAATAAGGTTCTTTTTCTTTCCCCCCCCTCACAGAAGCAACTTTTTGTGCATATTTATTTCACAATCGCAGTCTGTCGTCGCTTTTTATCCTATAAAAGAAGCATTAAATTTCTCGGTTTTGTTTTTGTTTTTTCTTTTCTTCTAAAAATAAAACTGCAATAGTCATTGCAATGTGAAGCCTGAGATTTAAGCCTGAATAAGTATCATTGCTTGCACCACATTACCCACCTCCCACCGACTGCCCAATCCCACACCTCTCCAAACTCCGGTGAATGCCGGCGCTCCAGCTCAAGGATTCTGTGGGAAGGATTGCAGGGAAATAACCGTAATGAGAAGAAAACAAACCAGGTGACGGGTAAACACATCACAGCTGACATTGTCTACAAACAGCATTGTAAGGCTTGTGCATTACACGTAAACTAAGTGAAGCTGTTTCATCTGATGCCAAATGACAGCAGTGCCAACTCCTGCACCCTTCTGTGGCCCATGAACACTGAACGTGAACCCACTTAACTAAAGGGAATGTGTCCCCTCCCCAAAATTGACAAAAAACAATCACCTCTGGCCAGTTTTGCTTTATCATTCTGACAATGAGCTTTGAGTGGGATAACCACAAACAACTTGCTCAGCCTTTTCTGTATTTACCACTTGGAAACACAGCATGTAACACTGCGAGGCAGGAAAGGGGAGACAGCAAAGAGCTCTTGATCTCGTTTCCTCTGAAACCACAGTACACGCTGTCTTGCTTTTCATGTGGCTAACTCAAAGCATGTCCAAACACCTTTGAAACCTCAGTGCTCGGGGAGCTCTTGCTGCAAATAGTTTGTGCATGATCATAGCACGAATCTGTTTGTGTCTTATTTCTTTCCTCTTCAAGTGGAGATAAAGATTAATCCCTGGTGTTTCAAATAAATACAAATGTTTTCTGAGCTGTTAGCACGAGTGAAGCAACAGTATGCAGTATCTTACATAGTTACTCTGCCAAATGTGGACAAGTACCCTTCTCTGGCTGACCACTTTCTAGGACCTTTTGAAAATATCAACACATACTTGCCCTTGAAAAAAAAAAAATTAAAAAACTTCTCAGCAGGGGAGAAACAATTTGTCACATCTACTGAATTTTGCTGCTAAACTCTTTCAAAAAAATATGTATTTTCACATGAATTCATTCCTTCGGTAACCATTCCCTCTTCAGTTTTAAGTGTCGATATGGAAACCACAGCTGGGTGTTATACTTTTATTAACAGGATTTAGCATAAATTATGCAGATTATAAACACTTCCAGAACTCAAAAATATGAGTTTTGGAACTTGTAAGACTTAATTTTTTAAGAAGACAATTTGGAGTTATTGCTCTGCTTGGTAAATGAAAGGCAACAGAAACATGCTGCTTCAAGATCCTCTGTGCTTCCCACGTGAGCCAAAGAAAAGTTTTGCCTTTGTAACTACCGAATATGGATTTGAAATCGTTTGGCTTTAATTAATCCTAGCACAGGTGGCAAAGACCTAGTAATGGGAAAGCTGAAGCACAGCAGGAGGGAGGGCGCTGCCATCCACAGCCACGCTGATATTCTAGCAAGCACAGAAGTGTCCGAGCTTTGGAACTGACTCGCTGGGATGGACTAACTAAACTGGCTACTCTGTTCCTAGCATGTAAGCTAAGCAGCAATGCTTGTTCAACTCTCTGAGCCCTATTTCTTTCCCCACAGTGCATTTGTTCTGCATATGGCATCGTAACATTAATGTTATAAAGTCATGGAAGACTGTGCTGCAGCAGCAGGGCTACAGACGCATCACACTTCCCTTTAGCAGCTTAGGAAAACGCAATAAAAACTGGCTGTACAAAATCTAGCATGATGGATGTCAAAGCCTACACGCCCTCACGAGGTCCCCCTTGCAAAGTGAAATTCTTGGCTTAGGTCAAATGTATCAGTCCGTGTAAGACTCCAGAAGACACACCAGTGGTTTAATATGTCAGATACCAGCTTTGTCACTATAGAAAGGAGTGACGTGGAACATGTAACAGTGAGTGCAGACACGGACAGGCTTCATCTGACCGTAACGAGGTAATGGAGCAGAGTGGGAGGAACAGCGCGAGCAGAAGATCTGAAAAACAAAGGGGAGATTTCACTTTAGTTCCTTTGAAGAACTGTGTGGGACAAAACTGATTGCAGAGAGGGAAGAGATGATTGTATGCGCTGGGCTTTTGGCGTGGTGACGACACCGCCCTCCGCAGCACACCAATGAAAGCTCTCTGCAGGCAGTTTGTAGCCCAGTGACCTGACTGTGCTCAGCCTCTCTGACTCAGGTGCCCAAGCACTGACATGAGGAGAGGCAGCCCAGCCCAGCTCTGCAGGTCACAAGGGAAGGCAGCTCCACCAGAGATGAAAAGCAGCATTTCTCTCCATTGGTTTTAAAGACGGACATGGGGATTATTTCTGAATATCTCCAAAGTTCCTTGATCCTCTTTATTTTTCAACTTGTACATCAGCAAGCAAGAGGAATGGAACTGCAGATTTCTGGCTTACTGAGGCACATGACTGCTTCATTCTCCTTTGCTCCTGCTTCCTTCCTCTCAAACTTGCAAAACAGCAGTCCTACACCCCACAGTCCTGCAAAGGTTTAGAAAGCAAGCAAAGGGAAGCTGAGCTGTGCACCATCCCATGCAGCACGGCCTGCTGTGGCTCCCTAAAGCCCATCGCAGCAGTCCAGAGTGACCCTGGATTTGGGATGTTTGTTCCAGCATCTCAACAGGGAGTTCTCTTTTTTTTACAGCAGACAAATGCATGCTGCTGTGTAAGAGTCAAACCCCTCCTCCCCCACTTTCTAAAAGTCAGCTGAGCAGCTGACAGCCAAGATATACAAAACCACTGGTGAGCGCAGGCATTGTGCTGTGCAGCTGAGCGCCTGTGGGATGCACCAATCTGCTGTGCTCTGGGGCAGACAGTTCCTCCCGCGTTTGCCTGAGTCATTACCTTGCCACAGCTCCGACAGTGGTGTTTCCTGCGAATGACTGTGAAGGGAGCCTTGCACGCAGTGCAGTAGCTGCAGGCTTCATCTGGAACCCAGTCAGGAGGATCTGTCAGAAACACAGCAACAAAAGGGAACATAAATCAAAAGGGAATAAAAAAACCCATGTGATTACCAGATCCTCAAGGGAGCAGGGAGAATAAAATGTAACAGTAGTTGCTTTCATCTGAGCTTTTCAAGGTGCTGTGCCAACAGGCAGCTGGGTGAGTTCAGGCTACCTGGGAGGGCTCAGCTCCCCTTTTGCTGCTACCTGTGGGCAGAACACAGCAGGCACCCAAACAGCACACTGCAGCTTTGGGCTCAAAATATGTCCTACTCAAATAAAAGTGGCAGGAAAAAGCAGATGAGCAAAATAAAGTATGAAGGCAAGAGACAATTAAAGCAGAGCTGGATCTCAAGCGTTCCCTGTCAGTGCAATCAGCCATTGAGCTAAGCCTCCTCAGCTCTCCCTACAGACAAGCTGACTGCTTTTCTGCAGTTTGGCAAGCAACTCGACAGACAACAAACTTGAAGGCTGATTACTGCCTGCTAAACTATTAAGACTCTCACTGGAAGGCACCAGTAACTACAGTGAAACCACAAAATAAAGTGTACACGACTTCAAGAAAGGATTTGACCATTATCCCAAACAGTCATTTCTCCCATGGGCTCTACAGCTTCTCATAAAAGCCAAGCAGAAGGTATTAGGCTCACTTCTGTTGAGCTGCTTCTGCTAGGGACAGGCCAACGTGACCTCACACAGTCTAAAATTACAAGTGCAGAAATGATGTAGTGACTGCTTAATTAACTTGGTAAAAATCTAATGAAGGGCAAAGCAAGTTCTGTCCAGAAGGAATCCATGGACACAGTCAGCATTAACTGCTGGATGTATTCACCCAAATTCCCTGAATACAGCTTCTCTCTGTTATTTACAGTAGTCAACCCATGCAATTGCTGATTTATAAACCTGACAAGCAAGATCCCTGCCTCAAGAAGTGTACTATATCAAGCAACGAAATACACAGTGCAGTTAATGCAGAGGTCAAGAGGGCTACAGCTGCAGGCAGAAAGAAAATGAAATGAAACACTCACTGTATTGTTCAAACATAACCATGACCAGTTTTCATGTGTTTGTCACAGTGAGACATTGGTCAAATTGAAGTAAAAAGGCTATAGCATTCAATGCAGAAGTAGTTTGAAAAGCAGATTAATAAAAAACAAAGAGAACTTCAGTTCTTGACTAAACTTTTACAGGCTCCTCTAAACTATTTTGAAAGATAAGGAAATAGTCTTTCACTTAGTGAACAAACTGGGCTGATAAAGGTCACAGCTACAGGCACAGCAACCAAATCCAAAGTCAGTGCGCAGAGAAATGACTGATGTGGTGGTAAAAAGGAGGCTGCACATAGCTGCCTTCACCTCATCCCTGGGACCTGTTCACCAGAAAACGTTCAGCAGGGACACAAATTCCTACTTCGAGGCAGCCTTTCCTTTGGCAGCAGGGAGAGGCAGGACTGCCAGCTTAAGTCAAAGCATTAATAGCAATGAAATCAGGGGATTTGCTTTTCCAGCTTTTCTCCTCCTTTGCAGCCTCTCCAGCTACTACGTGTAACTTGCCCAGTGAAACCAACTCCTAGAACCAGTTGACAATGTCAGTTTTGAAGACTCTAGATCATTTTTACAGTAATATCTGACCTGAAGCCATAACAAGCCCTGAAACATCTCCATGTTCTACACCCAGGAGGGTTCCTTGGGTTATCACATATATTCCAAACAAAACAACCAAGCCAGTAAAACTACTCCTGTTCAAATCTTGCCATTAGAATACATAGCCTTCATTATGTTTCAAGGAATTTAACCATCCCATCGATCCTCACTAATTTTGAAGACAGCAACATTTAGGAAGTTATTTTAAGCTCTGTGCCACCAAGCCTCCCTCCAAATGAGCACAGAGCTGTTAACTGCAGGCTTGGTATGATGCCTAACTTCACTACTGATGTTTTACCAGTTGCATTATAATGTGGGCTACAGAAAAGGCACAAAACACAAGCCCTTTTTGTACACACTGCAGCATGCCAATATGAACTGCAGCTTCCACAGCAGCTCCCACCATCATCCCTCCTTCCCTTAGATCTTGGTTACTGCAAGCATGTTACAGACTAACCCAAACCCAACAGAGACTCTGGAGATCACTGACAGAAAGTAGCTTTCTTAGGAGGTGTTTACAATTTGGGGTTTGGTTTATTTATGTGTTGTTTTGTTGCATTTTTTCCCCCTGTTGTTGCCCTTGAAGTACAATGCTGAAAAGGTTATTTTTAATTGACCTTGTATGGATTTAATTGTCTCCAGTGCTAAATGAAAAGTGCAAAGAAAAAACAAGCCCATCAAGACTGTTTTGATAACCATCTTACAAACTCATAACAGTCATATAATCCATAGTTCATGGTTACAGCATTACTTGACTGCCAGGAGAAATCATCTGCAGACTTTGTTTTTATAACTGCATTAGAAATTTTAGTAAAAACATAAATAAATATAAATGATTATTGCACTTGGTGGTACTCAGTGTATAGGGACAATGTTCTCCCACATTAGGAGGGACTCTCTCTGCCTCCACATCAGTGTCATGTCAAGCTGATTCACTAAATCAACATATCAGCAGAGTGAGCCGAAGGGCACATTTTCCCCCAGACAAGGACCCAACAAGAGTAAGGCCCTGTCTAGGGGCAACGTGGCCAGCCCCATGCCCCATTGCTTCCAGGTCTGAGTGCCCTCCTAACATCCCAGCTGCCTGCACCAAGATCTGCTGCACTGCAGCACACCCCCAAATAGTAACACTGGGTTATGTAACAGCTTTTAATATTCAAAATGCTGTGCAAACATTAATCGCTTTAATCCTCATCACCCAGCTACAGTCAGTAAGAGTGTGAGGAGAAATCAGGAGCGAAACACCTTGCCCAACATCACACAGCGGTGCAGCCTTGAAATAACATCCAAAATCAGAAACTTTGGGCCATCAGCCCTACACCATTGCTTTCAGTCATGATTGAAAAAGTCCCTACACTGAATACAAGTGCAGAGGCTTCATTTGGAGAGTAAAAATTAAACACGGTCACAGACTGGAGCCAAAGTGCTCACAGTGGGAGGAAGTCTGAAGCCTTGAATGTCTGTCTCTCTGAGCCTGTGCAAGCCCCAGCAGCAATGGAATCGCACTCCCAGGCCCCTTCACAAGCCTCATCTCGCTCAACCTTGGGAGCAGCCTTTCTGACTTAACGATTGAGTCATCCAGCTTTTTATAGAGGAGGTTTCTGAAACATTCTCTGAAGAGCTGTCTCATGAGGGGATAAAGCTTCAATACAAGGAGCAGAGTGAGTTATACAAATTAAACCCCTGGCATTAGCCTGCAGACGTGCTGGAAGCAGAGCAGCAGCACGGCACCCGCAGGCTTTGTGTTACAGTCCTGCGGGCTACGCCGCTCCGTTAGCTCTGCGTGCAGCAGCTAATGGAAACATCCAGGCTCTAAAGCACTATCTGCCTGTGCTTCGGGGATTTGGACAAGAAGTGGAGGGAAATCCTGATTCGTGGGCTAATTGGCCCACTGCTTTATCATGCAATGAGAGTAAGGAGCAGTCTGTTGGGAAATGGATGAAGACCACAGCACAAACATCAAAGAGGAGGAGGAAAGGAGTGAAGGGATTAAAACAAGACTGAAAGACTACAGAAAAAAAAAAATAGAGGAAAAGAATTAAAAGCGTGTACAGAAAAAAAAAAAGCAGAGAAAAGAAGAGAAACAAGTGTTTAAATGAATGAGAGTTTCTAAAGTTTAAGAGAAAGGAAAAGGCACAAGACAAAATGAAATAGCGTGAAGACTGAAAAAAGACATTTAAAAAGGAGAAACGGCTCTTAACTATTTAAAAACCTTGCATTATGATCTCATAAACCACAAAGTTTTATGGTCTTTTTATTCACTTCATGCTGTAGCTTTAGAATTCACCTTCACATGCCTATGCAACCTCATTAGCTAAAAAGGTTTTCTGCTCTTGAACATCTCACATAAAGCCAAGATGCTGCAGCTTTAAGAAAACCATGATAAAAACCTTGTAAGACATTGTAAACTGTCCAAAAGCACACATGAATTAATTTGCTTAAATACATATAACAGACATCCTGGAGTCCCATCTAACTTTAGAAATCCAGGGAGAACACCCACTTCTCTGTCCCACGACACAAGAGAGACGGGACCCAGGCCCATCAATGATTGAGACAACATTAGGCCAGGAAGTTTAAGTTCATTCAGCGGTGTTGAGACCCAGAGACTTGGGGGCAGGGAGGGAAGCAATCCTAAAAGCTGCTGGAGCTTGCAGAAGGCTAATGTAGTAAATTTATACTCAAAACCAAATCTGAAAACATGTACACCACCACTCCCTGTTGAAGAGCAGCTACGAACCCCTAAGCTGTGGTGGTGTTCACATTATGGTCAGACAATTGAGAGAAAACCCTTTCTGCATCTTTTGGCTTTAATCAAATATCCCTAAGTCAGAATTCAAACTGGAAGTTCCTCCTGCATTGATGTGTGTTAGACTTTTAGAGCACATTATGCATCACCCTGATTACACTTCTACCAAACTAACCTTGAGAGGGCTGTTCCTACAGCAGCTGTCAAAGTGCATTACCCTCATCGCTGCAAGTAAAGGTCAGATGGCTTCGCTGCAGCTCTGCTGATGAGAGTGGGAACTGGAAATTCACAGCTTTAAGTATGGAAAGCAGAGAACTAAGATGACATGATCTTACCCCTCACTTCAGCTGCCATGGTAAGATGAACCTTTTTGTGCCTTATATAAAAGTCAGAGATTGCCCAGAATGTCATGCAGAAAATTGTGTGATAAGACTCCTAGGAGGCAATTGTACCTAAGTTGTCCTTACCCTTGCCCAGTGGATTCAGTGTGGATTGCAGCTGGCTTGAGGTTTTTCAATAAAATGAAATTTCCTGCTTCAACTTACTAGCTTCAAAAGTATAGCCCGTGAATCATAGACTCATAGAATGGTAGGGGCTGGAAGGACCCTCTAGAGATCATCTAGTCCAACCCCCCTGCAGATGCAGCTGCACTTAGATCAGGTCGCACAGGATACGTCCAGGTGGGTCTTGAAGACCTCCAAGGAAGGAGACTCCACACCCTCCCTGGGCAGTCTGTGCCAGGGTTCCCTCACCTCAGAATGAAATAGTTTTTCCTTATATTTAATTGGAACTTCTTGTGTTTCAGTTTCATCCCATTACCTCTTGTCCTGTTGCTAGATACAATCAATAAAAGGGATGTCCCAAACTCCTGACACCCATCATTTAGATATTTGTAAATATAGATGAGATCCCTTCTCAGTCTTTTCTAGACTAAACAGCCCCAGTTCCCATAGCCTTTCCTCATCAGTCCCCTGATCTTCAGCAGCTTTGTTAGGATGGAGTTTCTGTACAAATCTAGGAAGCTTTCACCACGGCAAATCTCAAAATCTTTCATCAAAGCGTGGAGCTTTGCAGATTCAAGCGTCTCCTCTGCCTGATTCAACATGACCTTTCACAATGACATCTTGGGTCCATCTGTACAGGTGGATGATCACCAACTCATTCATTGGGCAAAATTATTATTTCCATGAAATGGAACAACTCTGATAGAAAACACTGACTTCTACTGGGATTTAGGTCAAATTTTTACTTTAAATCAGATGGGCCAGAGACTTGGATCTTCCACAGAACCATTACTAGGAGTCTTGTAAGAGCTACCAACCATTATAAGCTAGAAGCATGTTGATAACGTAGATCTACATACTAGAACACTCACTATGGGTATTTTTAGGACAAAACATTTTAAACCTAATCAAAATCAGAGTCATGTCACTGTGAAGCTGTGTAAGCTGGTGCTTTACAGTACTTATCAGATGTTTTCTCCTCCTACCATCAAGTCTGAACAAGGTCCACACTGTGCTGACAGAGAAGGAATCTTTGCAAAGGTAAAAGGCTCGGAGGAAGTTCCTAAATCTTAAGTCAGGTAAAATTACTACAAAACAACCTGAAAACTGACAAAATGCTGTAATTTTACATACATGGTTAATTATGTTCAGTTGATTATAATACATTGCCTCAATAGGGAAAACTTGATACTTCTCTCACACGGTGTAAGCAGAGGTACTAAATAAGGAAAAGTTAAAAGTTACATGGACAGAATATATTTGGCCATTTAATTGTGCAACAACTTGTTTTACTTGGAAAGAGTTGCTGGTCATCATTATAAATAATAGGGTAGACAAAGGCATGTAGAGGACAGAGAAAAACAGAAGCATTCATCTCAGGTTAACAGCTAATTCAGACTCATAGTGATTAGGTTCTGCACTTAAGAGTACCATGGGTGGGTTTTCTTAACCTTGCGACTTCTCATTACAACAAGAATGAGAGTTGGAGCCTTGGGACCATAAATTGCTGAATTGTGCTTATGCCACTGGATGGCAAGCAGTGAGGACTTGGGGCTGGAGAAAAGTGGGTGGGCTGGAATATTAAAAGATGGAAAGGGATCAAGGAGAAATAGAGTGCTGTTGTGCAGCAAACAGATGCTAACAGCATTTGGCATAAACATATATTTGTACTGGCAGCCACAGCAAATCCATGAGGTCTGGGGTTATAACTGAGTGGTAGCAAGCAAGGTGGTTCTGTACAGACGTTGGAGGGGAAAGACAGAAAATGAACCTAGCGTTGCAGAGAAGGTTGAGATGTTACAGCAAATATTTTCATGGAGCACCGACAACTTCATAATACTATCTTGAGATTTTTGAGATTTTCCTTGAGAAAAAACTCACACTTCCTAAATGTCTCATGCTTATTCCTAGAGCTCTCATGCTTATTCCTAGACAAGAAGCATCACTCACTTTCTTATCCAGCATGTAACTTCATGATATTGACAATTAAAATCATTCACCTTCCCTCAATTGCAACAGATGTATCTTCCTGAATAATAAATTACCTCAAAATATATGTATGGTCAAAACTCTCATTAGTCAACATTCGCTATTAAAATCAAGTTCAGAAGGAGAAACACAATGATCCCACATGCAGTGAGCAGGAACCTAATGCTTATCACAAATTACAGACTGATAAAGAAATTAATACCAAAGAATCTGTATCAAGACATAAAGAAGGTACACTCTGTGTGTGTATATCTATGTATTTATATGAGAACCTGCTGGCAAATACAAAGCAAGTTTTGCATTGAGGTTAGAAAGCGCAAACCCAGGAGGCAGAAATGGCAGAAAGACATCAAACTGCTACTTCCCTGATCACTGGGATTTTTTGAAAGCTGTTATACACATTAAGAATGACACAGCTCTGTCCCAGCCTGTACTGGTGCAATATCATACATATGGTGCAAATCATACAACTGGAGTATGACATTTTACTGCATTAAAAACCTATATATATGGAATACTGTATAAATTAATCTTATATTCTAGGAAAATATACATGTATTTGCTTTACATGCTCTCCCTCCTAAAAATGTTGTGCCTTTAATACTCATTTACATATATGTACATCAAAAAAGTCCTAAAGTATTAGGACAGCAAAGATGAACATATACATCACAGGCTCATTGGCACTACAGAAAACGCTTTCATTTTGGAATGCCAATTAATCTATAGTTTACAGTATTTCCACCTTCAGAAGGTTGCAGGATTTAACTCTTATACCCTTGCCAATGTCAGCTGGCTCATAATAAACATTCATATTTGTTTTACAACCCAGACCAGCTGGTGGGTTTCATATCCAGTAAGAATGAGAAATCTGACAAAAACAAGTGATTCATCTTCATAATCTGAGTAGAGGCTGGAACCTCCAGCAGAATCTTAAAACCATTTATTTGCTTAGGTTGCTGGGCTTGCTTTCCTTTTTTTTTTTTTTGTTATTACCATTGATTGGATGCAATCTTAAACATTCTGCACTTTTGGTAAGAGGGATTTATTTGATAATTGGAGAAAGCTTTCCTGGCAGGTAGCTTGCCATACTCTCTCAATTTGATGTATGCTCACATTCTGCCATCAGGGCAGAAGGGAGGAACTACTGATGTGCTCATTTACTTTAAATTGTTTTCACTTTCAGTTGAAATAAGTAAGAGTGACCTGAAGTGTAGAAAAGATGTGCAAAACAAGACAGAATTAATTTTGGTGTAAAGCTGTCAAGAGATTGATGCAATGCTCCCAGACTTTGCATTGAGCCCATTTACAGGGATAATTGCAGTATACTTCTGTTGGGGGCCTGTGGCCCTGGTTTGGCCTGGATGACAAATCCACCAGGCTTGCTGCCACAAAAAAGAGCACTATGTTCACACAGCAAAGGTTGCCTTAACCACCAAATGTTTTCCACCTGGACCCACATATCAACCAAAATCAGAGGCTCCTCCTCCTACCGTGGCCAGCAGAAGTAAAGTAGTCAGGGAGGTGGTGTAAAGGGGAAAAGGCACGTGGCTGCTGAGGTTAAAATGCTGCTCTAAGTTTATGTCTCATGCTGGATGCCTTAGGGACAGCAAACCCATGTATCCCATAGCCATCACCATATACTTCAGTACAAAGAAGTCTGTACAGCATTGCCAGCAGTGACCTGAAGGGACAGATGCCTGGAATGTGTTAGAGGTGAGGGCATAGATAGGATGTTTCAACAGTTTCCAGAAATTCACAATGTGACCCACTTCAGATATTCCTTTGTGTAGATGTTTCATGGTTTGTTCTGGTTTGGAAGATGTAACTCATCTCCATGCTCCTCAGGCACCTTCTGTGTCTTTATGCTACAGACATGCCAAGCCTTCCCAGTGATCAAGCCTGAGTATTAGAAGCAGAGCACCCGAGGAGCACTGGCTAACCACCTCTGGAGGATGTATTAGCATAGGAGAATATGTGCCAAGGTAGCCAAGCCTACATTCAAAAGGGACTTGGTTATCCCACAAAGCTCTGCTTTCCATCATGCAGGCATAGGTGAAACACCTGATATTTCACAACAAAGGTGTAGGCAGAGGCTGGTTTTGCTGTAGTTTCCTGCGTATGCTGTTAACAACGTAGGTTCGGCTTTAGCATTCACTTAGGACATGGATGTCACTGATGGATATTGCCTGAGTGCTGCAGGGTCCTTATAACTCCAAATATTCTGCTTTACCACACTCCTATGTGGTCGCAACATTGCCTAAGCAACCAGGCTGAGGGTCTCTATTTCAATAAATAACATCCCAAGCCCAAGTTGCACTTTTTGAAACATAAAACCTTCCCCAGGCTCATAGAAGGTATCATGAAAAGCTGCAGAACCTTAGAAGCTTCATAACATGCCAGGGAAGTGAAGTGACTTTAGCATGACAAAACGTACACCCACTGTGAGAAGGTTATTCAGCATCCTGCAGTTCAGAGTAACTTGCTTTCAAGTTCTATAAGTCAAATTCACTGACAGCATCAGGCATTGATTCAAAACAAAAGAACATGAACTGAATATAATGTCTTGCATTTTTTCCAATACAGCCTATACACAGTAAGGATTTAGCTTAAAGATTTGTTGTTTATTGCACCTTCTGTGACGTTGTGAATTATGGCTCAGTAGAAAAATCCATTAAAATGACTCGTGAATAGCTCGTTATGTGCCACCAAATCATCTTCCTACAGAATAGATAATATTTCTACACTGCATTATCCATGAATTAGCCCTACTGTTTTAAATAAAGAAATTAAATTTGAGATCCTTGAGCCTGCAGGTTCACAAGAGGGTCAGCAAGCAAACCATGAGGTTTATCTATGCATAAAATCACTTACATGTAGCATCACCCCAAACCTCATCTTTAAGACGTTTTCCCTCCTCCCTGTGATTTTTGATATTTATTACAAATAACATGAACCAACATTTCTGTTGTGTTGGTCACCCTGCTCTACATCCAAGTGGAGACATACACTGCTTGCTACTCAGTTCTCAATCAGCCTGCATTCAAAACCTCTCCTAGGAAGAACATTAGTATATATAGACAAATAGACAACAACAGATCGAAGTTTTTAAGCCCAGGGAAATTACAGCACGCTTGAATTTCTGGGAAGCTCACATACTGATTCAGAGTTGACAGTTGTCTTGTACTTCTCACTTGACCACAGAGATATCACTCCTCTGATAATTGGGTGCCTATGCGCCAAAACTACCACTTAGCCTTGAAGATCAAAGCTGATTGCTTTATTGTTTGCACTATCTTGTACACCTACTCGCTATTTTCTTATTCTTTGACTACAAGTGCTCTGACATCTTTTAATCCATTTTTTATACCGTATTTAGCATACTAGGACTATAGTCCATAACTGGCTCTTGAGCACTGCTGCAGCAGTTCAGGTGAAAACAAAAGAAACAAAAACAGTTGAGCTCTCATAATGCTTGAATCCCAAGCAAGACATTAAGATTTATATATGCACAATTCTTTACTCCTACCACAGATTCAGTGAGATTCGAGTAACTTCAGCAGACTCACCTAAACATAACTTTCTCTTTGAAGTTATATGGTGAAGAATATGAAAATAATAACCATAATGTTCTGATAAAAAACAAAAGCATCTCCACATACAGTAGAAGATACAGAAGATCTTCTTAGATTTGGCTGAGAAGACCTCTCTTAGGGCTTTGTATCTTGCCCCTCAAACTTGTCAGTTGTAATATCATGTGCTATATTAAAGCCTCTCTCCACTGATACAAAGAAATTCATACTGGACACGACAACTTGTAGGTCAGAGTTTCATGAAGCACTTAGAAAAAATCTGAAAGAAATATACTCAGTTTATCTTCTGACTTTGCCTCTAAACCATATTATGACAATACTTGACAGTCACTTTCCAGAGCTAAACTTTAAAAGACATTTATTTTAATCGTTTGGCTTTTTTTGTTTTGTAATACACCAGTGTGGTCTCTCTCTATTTCTTAGTGAAAAAAAAAAAAAAAAAGGTACCTTCAAAGTCTCCATCTCTGGCTTTTGCTGCAAGTTCTGAGGATGATATACTTTCTTGACATAAAGCACAGTCTTCCAACGCTGCATTCCTTAAACCCTGATTAACTGTAAAACAAATCAAAAGGTACTCAAATTAACATTTTTTCCATTTTGCACTTAAAATAATGTGACTTCTGAGATTAGATTACCATAGCATTTAGAGGTACCTTCTAAGACTCCTTGCTTTTTCTTTACCCCAATACAAACAGTGATTTAAAAGTCTCCTCTATTCTTCTTTGGAATGACAACAGCGATGAAAGATGCTGTTATTGCAGGACATAGAGTCCTCTTACTTCTAGCAGTTTAGCTGTGTCCTATTCTTCATTTCCCAGTTCTTAACTTGGTTCCTTTACAAACAAGTAAACTACGAAAACAATAACAGATTCCCTCAGTGAATCATACACATTGACTCAGGTATCTCAAAGAGAAACTGCATCCCTAAAGTCGGTGACTTCTATTCACTCATTTCTTCAATGCTTATTTTTGTTGACACTTTTTTTATTTTTTATTTTTTAATGCAATAGTTCATTCAATAGAAATTATTCCAACCAAGTATTGTTGGCTAACATATATTTCTTAGTGATAATTCTTAGCAGCCCTAGTTTGTTTATTACTCTTATTTGAATGTCCAGAAACTCTTTGATCCTCTATTCAGCAATTCTGTCTAACCTCATTCATTTCCTTTTGCCAGTGATAAAAAGGATCCCTTTTAACATCATGACATCCTGCCACCACAAAACTGTTGTGGAAGTCTCAGTCGTAAGTAATAGAGGACTGTAATGCACATTGTGCATTTTCCCACTGCACAGTTGTGTTGTATTGTATAATCAACTAATAACTTAGCGTTTCATATAAAATCCTCAATGCTCTTAAGTGAAACTGGGAGAAAGGGAAACAGTTTTCAATCATGAGGAAAAGGAGGGAAGGGGAGAAAAAGGCATTCTGATCACCTTCAGGTGCTGATAGTTATATCTTAACAGAGGACTAAAGTAATTGCAACCTTACTGGGATGACATGGTTAGTTTTAGGGAAGTTAGCTGACTTGTCTCTTTGAAGAGCCAATCAAAAGTGACAAGAGGAAAAAAACCATGTCTTGCATTGGCTCAGGTTCTGGTTCCATTATCTGGAATTCAAAAGTTAATATTTTTCTATTTTGAAGCCAAATTCAGAATTCTGCAATTTCTTCAAGACAGGCCAGATTTCAGCCTCCTACTGAGAATACTCATCTGACACTCTGCACTTTTTACATAGCTATTTAAACTACTGAATTGTAGATACACAACCTGGAAAATTAAAATGTTTCCAGTGTGAAACAATACTTGGAGAGGGGAAAACCAAATCTACTAAGTCCAAACTCTGCATACATTATGTTGTGACTATATAGGCTACAAACACTGATCTAAGTAGGAATATGGAAAGGAGCAGATGCACTCTGAGGACTTTAACTCTTTCAACACTTGCCTCTAGAAATACTCTTGTGTACCTACACTTCCAGTGACCTCAATCTGTTTACAATCTGTTTCCACTGCTTCTTTTCAAACTGTACAATGAGTCCTATCAAGAACTTTAAAAAATGGTATGAAAATTCCCATCAAATAGTTAGTTACTAGCTCTCTGTGGGGCTACCAGCAGAAATTAACTATAGAAAACAAATGTTTAGATCTCTTTACCTTTCTTTTGCTTTTCCTTGTCTTCTGTTTCGGGTTTGGTTGCCATAACTTCAAATAAGGTCTTTAAGATACTTCTCAGATCACTGGCATAGTTGGTCTGTAGCTGGTCAGCAACACCTAGGAGTTTGAGACAACAGATAACCGTTACTAGACTATTACACTACCCTTAAAAAAAGTGTTTAATTTTGCCTGTTGTATTTAAATTTGCCTGCTTCTACCCTTAATGTCCTCATATTTATTTTTGAGGTAATCACCTGCTCGTGTTTGCAATAAAAATTGAGCATTTAATTAAACCAATTTTCCATAACAGCCAAGTTACATCCTGCCAATTTCCATAATGGCCAATTACACACCTGCAATTTGATAAATATGTTCCTTGTCCTTTGCCAGGAAGCAATGAGAGATTCATTTTGCATAGAAAGACAACTGCTGTATCAAATTTCTTCTCTTGAAAGCATAGGACATGAAGAAAAAGAGAGCACTTGGAAGTCAAACCTGTTTCATGCCCAAACTCTTCATAACCACAGGTGTAAGATGTCTGCATCTCTACTCTGTAAGTTCCCACCAGGTAATAGGTCTTTCTACACCAGTCTGCAACTTAGGTCCCATAACAGAGTCTTCCTGCAGCTTCATCTCTAGTCTGTTCTATCACAACTATATACAAACCAAACAGGAAAATAACCTAGATGAATAGTTTTTTTACATTCAGAAGGAAAGGCCACTGTCATACCTGAGATACAGACAAAAAGGCGGTGAATAAGATCATTACTGCCATGAAATCTGGACCTGATCTTTTCTCTTGTGGCAATTTTAGCAGCCTGCAAAGCGAGCTGGATTTCTTCCTGCTCGATGTCATCAGAAGAACAAGAGCTCGTCATTAAACTGCTGTCAGAGAGAAAAAAAGGTGAAGTAATGTAAATCTTCACTCAGTTGTTCAGGATGTTCAGCAAATCCTAAAGGATTTATGACTCAGGCAAGACTCTATCACAAACTGGAACTAATTGCTGTAAATTCTTCTTGAAGTTAATCAACGTGCAACCAATCACTGTCACATTCCATTCTCACTCTGTGGTATAGCTGCAAGAAATTTTTAAGCAGAAAATAATTTGTCTGTATTTCACTGCATTTTCCTTAGCTATTACCAAATGCCTTGCCATTTTTCACATTAATTTCTTCCAAAAGTTCAATCCTAGGACCATAATTCCACCAAAATAAAACACTGAAAGGGGAATATAAACCTAAAAATGAGAAGGTCAGTTCTGAAGCCAACTTAGAAATTTATTAACGTTGGAATTAATTTGAAAAAAAGAAAAAGAATTTCTGAATTATGTTACCTTAAAATGGTGACAACAGAATCTATAGATAACCTCTCATAAAAAAAATGGAAAGAGAGTGATAAAAGACAATTTACGCAGTAGAGAAGAGATTAGTCTCCTTATATACTTAACTGTAGAAGTTACCGAAATGTCAAACTACTGTAAGAGAATAGCTCATCAACTCCAAAGAGATGAAAATGTGTCACCAAATATCTACTATAGACTTCAATTCTGTTTTAAAAAACAGAGGCACAGTTGCCAGCTATTCTCCATCCTCCCTGTCCCTGGAGCGGAAGCCCGAAACAACCTGAGACTGCAGTGAAGCTTGGGCGGAATCCAGCTTCTTCAATATCAGGAATTACCTAAATAAAGATATATTTTTAAAGACAGAAGTACTTGGAGAAAATGCAGCACTTTGCCAATGGAAAAAACCTTCACTGAGAGTAGAGCACAGGATGCAATTGCACTGAAGCCCTAAGGATTCACTGTGTCAACTGAAGGAGATGTGCCTTCTTACTCTACTACATTCAGAGACAGAGAACACTAAACCATTTTATCCACATATTGGAAAGAAGTTAGTCTTGTCAATGACTAGGAAAGGTAGAATATTTTACTTATAATTGTATTTCAACTGTCCAAAACTCCAGCACACTCTACTGCACAGACAACTACTATGTTAAAAGAAGTTATTGACTGCCTAAATAGCACATGCAATGGAGGAGGTCAACATGCTTTTACTAGGTGCTGAAACATTGATCACCTTGCAGATCCCATCCCTGTGGCAGAAGATATGAGCAGGGTGAAAAACAGAAGTAACACTGTTAACTATTTATAACATGATTTTATGGTGTATAGTTTTGAAATTCTACCTGTAGGCTATACAAGTAATCCTTTAAAATGTAAAAGCAAATTGATTAGGCCACACAGTCTTAAAAGCTCTCGTTAGAAATGGAAATAAATACTGGAGAGTGGTTATTGACAGAAATGATGGAAAAGGCATGGCATGAGCAGCTTCACTGGCTTCCCATTCCTTACAAACATGAGTAAAGGGTAGGTTGGCAAAAGACTCGCGATTCTATGATTTTATGTTATCCATTGCCATTCACAGAAGCTAATGCTTATAAAAATGTGTCACTTCTGTGTTTACAGTTTCCTCCGAAACACAACTGACTAGGTTTATCACAGATACTGAGAACCAAGTGAGAAGTCACTCTCAGCTTTTACTTAGCTTTTCCATAGTGGCTGTAATTTACACACACACACATAGAGAGAATGTAACAGCAAGCCTATCAGTGTGGAAAGGTGTGTGTTGAAGACAAAGAAAAGACCACGTAAGAGCATGGCTTATGAAGGAGTAAACCAAAAGGAAATGAGAGTCAGGAAGCAATCCCTGATTGGCAATAGCATGGCAGTAGATGACTGCTTATCCACACCAATGCTGACCTGTACAGATAAAGGAGTTAGTCTGCCTTGTAACGGGGCCAAAAAAGGTCTACTGTTTTTTCTTGCTTTTACACATCTACGCTACACATGGCTCTCCAAGGCAAGCATGGACCTCATGACAGAATGCAATCTTGTATGTGATTACTATAATCTCAATACAATAGTCTTTTTGAAACTCCCAATAAGCAAAGACCTTAGTGTAGAGGAAAGCTGGGATGCCAATTCAAGGGTGACTCTTCCCTCCAAAGCACAGCTGAAGAAATATTTCTAAGCAAGGTGTCAAGAGGATAGAGTGCTTTTCAAGAATATAAACTATTTAGTCCTCTCCCATTTTGCAGAAAGGAAGAGAGGCTCATTTCACTCTGACCAAGCTCTGACCCATTTTAATCATGGTGTTTGCATTTCCAACCCTCCTCCAACTGGGAGGAATACAGTTTTATGTGGTTTGACCTACTTCTGTACCAGGCCAGTCTGTGTTAGGTTTTGTGCTGTATCCTTAAGACTGGTCACGTCCCATCATGAGACTGGCTGGAATGTTTTTGTCCCAAAAATCCCTAGCACAGAGCACATACGAATTGGCACTGTGGGATGGAAGGTCAGTATGTATGCATACTCCCGTATGCATAGTCACCTGTCAAGTACAACATCCACATAACAAGAGTTATAGGATGCTGTGTATTCAGGATTGCTTGTGCCATAGGAAAGAGGAAAGTGAGCATTCCAGAACAATTTAAAACTGGACCAAAGGATCACTACAGAGTCAGAAACAATTGCTCTACATATACCAACGGGATCAAGTCAAGTTTAGGAAAAAAATTACTTCCACAAAGAATGACTAATGACTATCTGTTCTTTCTTTAAAACACACTTTACTATTAAAGAACATTGCTAGAAAAAACAATATTGTAGGGGCAAACAGAAACACTTTAAGAACAGAAACAGAGCAATTGTTTTGCATAAATAGCAAAAGAGAAAACTTTTCTTATAACAGTGTATTCCAAATAGCAGCAATTGCATCTCTGCAAATATTAGTCTTGATTTTCAAAACTTACAGAAAATAAACCCACATTTGGATCAAGGGAGCTCAGTTTACCTTCCTCCAAATTATTCTTTTAAACAAGTTATTTTTTTAGTTCTATAATATGCATTTAATACCACATACACCATTCCTTCTTGGCTTATCTTACCTCCATAATTTGGCTCAAAATTCACAGCTGATACCAGGTGTGTAGGAAGCCTTCCATTAATGTCAAACTACACTCAGATCTGGAATGTTTCACTGCCTGTATCTGCAGAATCAATTATCACTGCACAATATCAATAACCATGCCAGGAAACGAGAGACAACTGCTCATTTTCTCAACTTCTTGGTTGAAGGGATCCCTGCACTACCTAAGGAATTAGGTTAAGAAGAGATAATTCTGAAATATACAGGGAATTCATTTATAATATAAACAGTGATTCTCATGTATTTATGTTTCATATTGTAAAAACTTTGCAAAGTTAACATGTCTAAAGGCAAATATCAAGAAATAAGACATTATGTAAAATGTTGACTCCCAACAGGAAACCTGCCTATGCTTTGGAAAGGAACAGATAACCTCTACCAGACAGAATGAATTGGCTTCTTAACTAACTTGGCTAGTGTTTACTCAGCAAATGTTTAAATTAACTCTCCTTTATCACATTAGAAGAGCAGCAACACTCGTTCAAACACTTGAAAGATATATTTTGAAAACAGCTGCCTGTGAAATTTAGTCAAATATGCACAAGCAAACAAAACTCAACAGTGGACTTGTACACAAAATCAACTTTCATCTGTAGAACCACACTGCTTCATAGCTTTCAAGATCCTTTGGAACTTACTGAGCCAGGGTAAGCAGTAGTATCCATACATAATAAAGAACAAGACTGTGGAATAAGAAGATTATGACTGACACTTTCAGAAGTGGTCAGTCACTTTAGGTAATAGTCTGTGATACCAATGGTCTTGTGCTGTATTTGTTGGGCATTTCCATTCACATAGTGTGCTCAAAAAATAGTCAATAGCAGTAGAAATCTGTAACCATTCATTTCCTTCCAAATTTGTCTAGAAGTATTTGGTATATTAAACCCGAATTCTGTTCTGAACTGAATGCAGAGTGTTTGAGATTCTCTCAAAGAATTCTTTATTACTCTTAACAAACCCTCAGAGTACTTTGGGTATGCATTAAATACACAGCAGTGGCAGATGAAAAGAACTGAAAGCTCACTGATGGAATATAGAAACTACAAAGAAATCAACTGAATTATGTTTTCAAAAGTATCACAAAAAGCTTTTCAAGTGGTTTGTTTTTAGAAATCTTAGATGAAAGCAAAAGGTGATCACTAATTACGTTGGGTTTTCTCCTTTGCATCTATTCTACTATATATAATGCAACTATTGCACTAAATGTAAAACGAAGGTAAGTTAATCCTCTAAGTCTCTTATTTCAGGCAAGGTCTTAGATTATATCTAATTTTCAGGTATAAGCTTCAGAAAATTGTTAGTGGTGCCTTCAAGCAATGTTTACTAGAAAGGTTTACTACAGTTCAGTAACTATCCTCCCACCATTCGTGTTACACAAACACCTGTGTCATGGGTGATACCTATTCGCTTGCTCTTTGTATCTCCAGCAAACTACACAAGAATAAGAAGCAGGACACAGCTGTTGGCAATAAAACAGGTACCACCTTCCTTCTGCAGTGCGAATTCAAGGCTTGTGAATCCACTTTACAGTGAACTCAAGATCCATGTATTAGCAGGTGAGACCTCCCTTATCTTGAAAAAGGTTTTCTGTGATTTCACACTTTCCTATTTATATAGAAGGACACTTCAACTATAAACCATGCTCAGAGACAAAGGGACAGTAGTGCAATTCTTAGTTGTCAATTATGGCTTATTAAAAAAATTGATGAGAGGCTGGCCGACAAATTCTAAAACAGTACAATTCCTTGGACTTAAATGAAATCAATTACTTTGCACTAATTGGCCTTAAATATCTCATGTCCATTACTTGAAATGTCACACATTTTGAATAACTAATATAAAGGCACATCCATGTGTAGCCATATCACATACATGAATTTCCCTACTATATAAGCATGTTTGGAATACTATAGCTCTCTGGCTTTCATCATTGTTCATACATAATTTTTCACAGTGGCCACCTTTTGCTCTATGCACAATATTACAAACATACAGTCTTTATATAACATTGATTTCAATAATTTTACATTATTTTATCTTTTCATTGATTTCATTTTTTTCCCTCATACATTTAAAATTAAAAAAAAACAAACATGAGCACAAAAGTTTTGCATGCAAATCTATGTGACTGCCTGCACACAATTTCTAAAAGCACTTCAGAAACTGGTACATTCATCCCACTGACATTTGTGTAGGCTGTAACTGGAAATCCTACCACTAGCCTGTCAACCTGTCTTTCCCAAGCTATTACTTTTATTACTCTTACTTTTATACTTCATAAAGCTGCAGTCAGCTCCAAGTTCCAATTTTCAAAAAAAGAACAAGCATCTACTCCAAAGGCCTTGTAAAGGATCAGACACAGTAGTTGGGGAAAAGACAAAGGCTGCATACGTGAGGAATGACAAAAAGAAAATGATAGGGGTTTGGGTAAGAGAAGTATGACTCCATTTCAGTAAGAAAAAAAATTACTGCTTCCCATTCTGATATTTGCAGTACTTATAGTGTTTCTTTTTCGATACTCTCACAAATCTCACAATAAATAGCAGGTTAAAGTCCTTTGGTTTCTAATATATACTAGTTTTGATATGGAGAAAGACTATGAGATTAATGGCTTCTTACAATTACTTTAAGTGAAGCGGCAGCTACACACAATTTTAGAGACATTTAAACCAAATCCAGAACATGACTTAATATTTGGGTAATAGCATATATTTATTTTGCTAAGGACTATATTTTAAGCAAGCCACACGTAAAGTTGACTAAAAGCAGTTTTAATTCAGAACTTTATTTCTTGACTTTTTAACCTGAGTATTTTACTAAGTTAAGAGAGTTTCAAAATGCAACCCCTTAGGTATTCTCTCTATTTCAAAGGAAAAGGATTAATTAGTAAAAATAAAAAGCCAAACCAACAACTAACCGAGCCTAAGGTTTTCAAATTTTGTCTTGAGAAACACATCATACAACTGCCTGCAAACCCCTCTATCAGGAACCATCTAGCTGTGCACCACCAGAGGAACTGTATCACATGTATTAGCAAATGCCCAGCTCCATACATGGTAGGACATGTACTAGAAGCCCCATCTACTGTCAGCGTTTTGAATCCCTCAGTAGTGAGAATTGTTTTTCATACATTGCAAGATTTGCAGAAGCCACTCCTTAGCTTCTTTTGTCCCAGTAGAGGTGCGTGCTCTGAAGTTGGATGACTAAAAATAAAGAATTGGGCTAATAGGATAAGCCATGTGTCTTAAATGATACCTTCAATCAGAAAAAAAATCTTGAACATTGAAGACTATTAAATTTGAAATGATCAGCAACAACTTCCATACCTGGGCAGCTTCTGCAGCTGCCCACTTGTTGGAGGAACATTACCTTGAAACCTTGGTCAGCTCTGCATTCTTGTACTTATCATGTTGGACATCCCAAAAAACAAAGTTGTTAAGGCACAACCTTGCTAAATAGAAATGCTACGTAGACAACTGGCTTATTCAAACTCATTATCACTCTGGCCTAGGTTTTCAGAAGAAAGCAAAGATACTCTAAGTCTAATGGGAATTAAAATAATGACAGAATCTTAACAGTTGGAAGGGACCTCAGAAGATTATCTAGTTGAACCCCTCAGTCAGAGCAGGACAACCTAGAGTAGGTTACACAGGAACTCATCCAGGTGGGTTTTGAATGTCTCCAGAGAAGGAAACTTCACAAACCACCTGGGCAGCCTGTTCCAGTGCTCCCTCACCCTTGCAATGAAGAAATTGTTCCTTGTGTTTCTTTGGAACCTCTTATGTTCCAGCTTGTACACACTGTCCCTTGTCCTATCATTTGACATCACTGAGAAGAGCCTGGCTCCATTTTCCTGACACTCATTCTTTCTGAATCTGTAAACTTTACTGAGATTGCTCCTCACTCTCCTCCAAGCTAAAGAGCCCCAGTCCCCTCAGCCTTCATCATGAGGGAGATGCTCCACTCCCTCATCTTGGTGGCCCTTTGCTTCACTCACTTCAGCAGCTCCCTGTCCTTCTGAACTGAGGGACCCAGAACTGGGCACAATATTCCAGATGTGGTCTCACGAGGGCAGAGTAGAGGAGGAAGAACCTCTCTTGACCTACTGCCCACAGCCCTTCTAACCCACCTCAGGATGCCATTGGCCTTGGTCACAAAGGCACATTGCTGGCTCATGCTCATCCTGCTGTCCACCAAGACCCCCAGGTCCCTTTCCCCTATACTACTGTCTAACAGTTAATTTTCCCACCTGTACTGGCACATGGGGTGATTCTTTCTCAGATGCAAGACATTACACTTGCCCTTGTTGAATTTCATTTGATTTCTCCCTGCCCAACTCTCCAGCCTGTCCAGGTCTGGTTGAATGGCAGCTCAGCCTTCTGGTGTTTCAGCCACTCCCTCCAGTTTAGTATCATCAGCAAACTTGCTGACAGTGCTTCGGTTTCCTCATCAAGGTCATTAACGAATAGATTGAACAGTACTGGTCCCAGCACCGACCCCTGTGGGAATCCACTGTATACAGACCTCCAACTAGACCCTGCTTCATGGATCACCACTCTCTGCCTTCTTCTCTTCAACCGGTTAACAATCCACCTCACTACCTGATCATCCAGCCCACACTTTGTTAGTTTTGCGGCCAGGATGCTGTGGGAGATGGTGTCAAATGCTTTACTGAAACCAAGATAAACCACATCCACTGCACTACCGCCATCTATCCACCTGGTTATGTCTTCAGCATAGCCACTGCAGGATTTATCAATTTTAACAATGCTCTCATCTTTAAGAGTACATATGAACAAATAACTAGTAACCAACAGGGCTGCTTCCTAACCATCCAGTTTCATGTCAGATACTTGCAAGAGTGTACTACATTTACTGTTGTTGTTAAACTGAAAAGAGGTAACACCTGCAAGATAAGGACATTGAAATTTCAAGTAAAATCAGAACGGAAAACATAAGAAGTTAGGCTATTTCTTAGGTTCTACTAAGACTTTCTCCATTTCACCATAACAATTTTTTCTAACACTTCTTTGTCATCAAACGTGCATTGAAACATTCACTCACTCTGCAGAAGGACAAATAATGAGATTAGAACACAGGAATATTTAACCTTCTAAAGTAATCCTGAACTGTAAAAACTGAAAGGGAAAGTCAGAATTACTATAGCAGTTATGAAGAAAGGGTACATAATATTAACTCTGGTATCTAAAAAAGGGATAGAAACACAGTCCTAGTTTACATGCCTTATCCAGAACTCAACACAGGACAGACAGAACCTGGATACCTGCTAGCTGGATACAGATACTTCCAAGGGCAAAAAGTTGTTTCATTTACCTCTCCAGCAATGTCCTCTGCAATATACAAACAACTGTTCTGTATGGCATGTTGAAAAGTGAATAAATTTATCAGCCGATACTCTGAGTTGCAACTCTTGTGTGGCAGAAAGTGATAAAGCAGCAGCACTGAATAATGCTTTCCATCATGAAGAACCCTGAGGGGAAACCTATTCACACAATGTTCTCATATTGCCTCCATCGCTTTCCTCAAAAACTAATACAGAGCAACCAGCTGAAGCATGATAGCATTCTGGAGTCTAGGCAAATCCCACAGGAATTGGGTATCCAGTTGTGGGAGTCAAAGCTGAGAAAAGATAATTAAAGTATTAGGTGGAGCCTTAAAATTTTAATCAGAAAATAAAGTGCTCTCTTATTTTTTTCGACATTCAATACCACTGTATGAGCAAATCTTTCTTTTCTCCTATATAATTGTGCTTTTACAACATAATTTGGTTTTTGCCTTTGCCAAACGCTCCACAAAATCTGCAGTTACTATAGTGATTTTAGTTAATTACACATAATCCCAGAACTCCCAAACATGATATTCTATGGTTTTCAGTTTGGTTGGTGGAGAAGGGGATGGGGAATCAACCTGTAAAATAAAATCTATTTTCTGAAAGTTAGTAATTTTTGTTTTATTAGTACCACAGGGAACACCAAATGACATTCAACAACAGATTTTTACACACCATTAAAATGAACATGATCGTAAATATGACCAAATTAATAAAAAATGAAAGTTACAACTGAGCTATACAGAAACAAGAATATAAACACCTTATGATCTCTTTGTGTCAGTGTCCAGACAGATGATATGGTTGATATACCATCTAGAATACAGCCTCCAAGTGACAAATTTTGATGTGTCTACCAGTTCTGCTAGAACAGACTTACTGTCCCTGCTACTGATGCCAGTCAGCTAAAAATATTGCCCTATTTCACTTGACTCAGATAGCAACATATTTTATTCTTAATTTTCGTCAACCACATCGTACATTTTAACACCTCTAAGATGGTCAAGTTTATAATTTTATCAGGGGAAAACCAAAAACTCCAACAACTAAATTTTCACCTTCCCACTATAGCAAACACTCGTTAAGAAATAGTTCAGACAAGCTGCCTGGGTTATTCCTTGAGAAAATGAAATCTCCATCAAGATACACATTTAATACACCCCAAAATACCTTGTGGAATCTCCAAAAAGTTAACACTGTAGCTTAGATAATGCTGCACTATTTGGAGATTTGACTTTTTTGTCTTGCTGGGTGAAGAACATGATGGGCATGAAGCAACACATCAAGAAGAATCCCCATAGTAAAAAACTAGAGACATCTGGTTCAGCGACATACATCTCAGTGACTGAAATCATAAGCAAATGCTGACAAACTTCATCGAGACTGACTTTGTCTCTGCTGGTGCTGCTCAGATAGTCGTTGGGGCAAGGGATTCAGCAGCAAAGCAAGAAGATTTGTACACAGCAGCCTGTTTAGGACTCTATTAATACACATATGAATTGTCCTCACACAGCTTGAGTGACAGAGCTGTACAACACAGACCCACAGTGTCTAACACATACACAGACAGTTTGCAGTTAAAAATCATTAGACAGGAATAGCGTCTATCAGAAGCCATCTGATTTGCTCAAGGTATAAAACACTTTCTCTTCCCACAACTCTTCTCACTGAGCTCTTGATTCCCATGATTCCAATACAGTACATTTAAAGGCATTACCATCATCCTTTTTCTGATTATGAGCAGTCTTTCTGTAAAAAAGAGCCCTACAGAAAAGAAAGGGCAAAGAAAATCTACAGTAATGCATTGATCAAAAAAAATGAGAGTACTGCAAAGTTCATGTGTTGTTTTGCATAGCTTAAACAAATTAAAAATATAAAAGCATTTAAAAAAAAGTATAAAAGTATAAAAATAATGTGGCCAGGCTAACTGCGAGACATGAGATCTGGAGACACAGCTCATTAGGTAGACTGTGACATTAGTTAAAGCACATCGTTAACATATTTGTTGTCCTCCACACTACAACCTACAAGATCCCCCGAGAAGTTGTGATGTCCTTACTTAACCTTGTGGGCATGTAATTTGTGCTATAGCTTTGACAGCATAGCTCTGGACCATCAGACGGAAGAACTGAATTTGCCTAGTATAACTCACAGTCCCGATGAATGACCAAGTTACTTTTCCTTCTTGCTTCCTCTTTGAGGCACTTAGTTCTACTGTTGTAAAAGCACTGTGGTTTTTGTAAGAAACTGCCCACCCAGAATAACAGTACTTGTTCTGAGAGATGGACAAGAAATTGTCTCACAGGTCACCAGTGACTGAAATAAAGTCCCCCACGGAATGATACTGGGCCTTAAACTGTTCAACAACTTCCCAATGATCTAGACAAAGGGATTGAGAGCACCACTACCAAGTTTTCTAATGACATGACACTGGGTGGTGAGGTAGATGTGTCAGAAGGAAAAGTAGGAAAAGTCATCTTACGGAGAGATTCAGACAGGGTGGAAGAGTGATCCAGCAAGAACAGTACAGAGTTTGAGAGATAGTACAAGGTTCTGCAGCTGGGACAACAGAACCAAAGAGGCTGATACAGGCTGGGATCTGTGTGGCTGGGAAGTAGTCTTACTGAGAAGAATCTGAAGTCCTAGCGGGCAACAAGCCGAAAAGGAGTAAGCAGTGCACCACTGCAGCAATGAAGGCAAATCAAATCCTGGGCTGCATCTGCAAGACATTCCCAGCAGAGACAGAAATATGATCATTCCCATCTACCAAGCACTACAGCTGGAATACTGTGTCCACTTCTGGTCTCCACAATTCAAGACAAACACACAAGCTGAAGAGACTCCAAAGGCAGACTGTGAAGAAGAGAGGGCTCAGAGGGACCTTATCACAGCATTCTAGTTTGTAAAAAGTGGCTATAAGGAGGATGGAATCCCTCCTCTTCACAGTGCCACATGGAGAGGACTTGGTGTACCAGGAGAGGTTTCATCTTGATATAAGAAGTATTTTCTATTAAGAAAAATCAGTCACTGGAACAACCTCCCCAGGATGTAAAAGAGTCTCTAATGCTGGAGGTTTTCAAGGTGTGACAGGACAGCGTGGTATAAATAGGTGTCCTTTCCTAAGACAAGGTGGGACCAAATGATCTTTTGAGATCCCTTCCACTCAAGCTAGTCTATGAACTGACTGCCAAGGTAGCTTCAAACAGTCTCATGCAAAACATCCTTTATTTCTGAAGCAAGGTAATTAACATCTCATCTTGTTTATATACCAAGGTACCCTACTCCGCCTTGTTTCATATGTCTTTATACAAACAAGGAATATACTCTAAGTAAGTGATATCCTTCAACTATATCCAACATATATATATTCAACATGTGGGCCCTGCCTACATATATGCAGCTACAGATATTCTAACAGAAATAACCTGATAAATGCCCCACTCCGATTGCCAGCAGATTCGTGCTGGTTTGTCAGACACAGAATGGTGGAGGTTGGGACCCCAAGAGATCATCCAGTGCAACCTGATTGATGGGAACATGTCCAGGTGGGTTTTGAAATCCTCCAGAGAAGGAGACTCCACACGCTCCCTGGGCAGCCTGTGCCAGGGCTCCCTCACCATCACAGCAAAGAAGTTCCTCCTCATGTTCCAGTGGAATTTCCTGTGTTCCAGTTTGTCCCCGTTACCCCTTGTACTATCACAGCACACTACAGAAAAAAATATTGGCCCCATTGTTCTCCCAACACCTGCACTTTGAGTAATTATAATTGTTGATAAGACATCCTCCTCAGTCTCCTCTTCTCCAGACTAAACAGTCTCAGTTCCCACAGCCTTTGCACAGAAGAAGTATTTCCTAAACCCCTGATCATCTCAGTAGCCCTGCACTGGACTCTTTCTAGAAGTTTTCTGTCCCTCTTGAACTGGGGAGCCCAGAACTGGACACAGGACTCCAGATGAGGCCTCACCAGGGCAGAGTAGAGGGGGAACAGAACCTCCCTTGAACTGTTGGCCACACTCTTCTTGATGCACCCCACGATGCCATTGGCCTTCTTGGCCACGAGGGCACATTGCTGGCTCACATCCAGTGTATTATCAACCAGGACTCCCAGGTCTTTATCTGCAGAGCTGCTCTCCAGCAGGTCAGTCCCCAGCCTGTACTGGTGCATGGGGTTGTTCCTTCCCAGATGCAAGACTCTGCACTTGTCCTTGTTAAACCTCAGGAGGTTCCTCTATCCCAAACTCTCAATACATTGCAAGTAACCACTTTTACAGAGTTTAAACAACAAGCTAAAACTTCAACATCAATTTTTGTAAATGTCTACAACTGTAGAAAAAAATATACCACAAAACACTGACTTTTAAGCTATAATTATATATCTAAGAAAAAGTGACTGTTGACCATGGAAGTCATTTTGTCATTAATGGTAGTCTTAAAAGTCATTATTAGTATTTCAAATCATCAGTTATTGGCTCATCACAACCTCAAAATGAAGCAGCTTTAATATGTACTCTAGGCAGGCAATTGTTACTTCCTCCCTAGCACTTGTCTTACAATTACTTATTTTCAAGCCTCACTGGATGTTTCAGTGTAACTACTTTGTTCTTCTGTTCAGTTTTCCTCATTATTCCCAAAACAACACTTTTCTTGCCATTTTCTAGCTCCAGTCTTCAAGAACTGAAGCTGATTCTTGGCTTGAAGCATATAATCTCTTTCTGTTAGCACATGAACAGCCTTCATTTCGGTTTCCACTGAAACTCATGGCCCTCTCAGGATCTTTCCCAGTAACTGAAATGCACGTTGAAAGCTCAAGACAAACTCCTGCAACGTATTTCCAAGAACTACTAACTTTACTGCTTCCAACACCAAACTGGATACAATTCCAGCAGCGTATTTTGTTGGTTGCCTATTTAAAATACGGTAAGCTGCAGTTACATTATTTTTTTTCCTCCTAAAAGCTACATTTATGAAAAACCATCAAAAAGGAAAAACTGGATGGATTGTGGTATGGAGCTAATATAAACAATAGACCAACTGCCAGTTCCATGCTGCACTTAGAAATACTACTGGCTCGAGTGAAAATCAGGTATTAGTCCAGAGTCACACTGATGTAACAAAGAAGTTGTGCGTACACTTGCGAGTTTGCATCAATCCACAGTTCCTCTGAAACCTCTTGAAATACATGGAGTATGTTTATTCTCTACTGAGAAAGCTGACTACTGACATGGGCACCTGAAGTCTGGATAATGCTTAACGAATATTTTGCAAAAAATCATTTTCCTAACTGGCATGAACTGCTTGACCAGCTGACCCTGGAGACTAGGAGGAATAAACCCTCTACACAGATTGGGTGCCAATGAAATAACCAATTTTTCCTTAGCAAAACCATTTGAGAAGCCCTCTGTACCTTTTCTAAATTCATGCTTTAGAAATCTCAAGCAAGGTTTTAAAATGTTTTTCAAATTACTGTGTGAGCACAGTCAGTAATCAAAGCAAGCAACCACAGTTCTCATTTAAGACTGAAAATCTTTGGCCCAGATGCATTTCAACAAATTACATGCTTAATGGAGCTTTCTGCTTTTCTCCATTGACTAAGTGGAGAACCTTCAGTAACGAAACTAATTTAGGTGTATTGGTTTAGTGCCTAAAATTAGGTGGGATGAATATAGCTTAAAAAATTACACAGCACTGGTTGATGATGGAAAAATTCCGAGGCAGCAAATCACAGGTTGATTTGAAACAGTCTGCCTTAACAGATTCCAAAAGGTTCCTGCAGTCCTAGCAGCTTTATCCTCACAATAAAAACCAAAATAGCCAACAATGTCCCATGGGCTGAGCAGATCCAAGAGGTGGGAATTTTCTCCCTGGTTCTCCATTTGGAGAACAATCAGTGTACACATAATATAAAATTTAATATGTACAGTACTTCATTGCTTCAAATCCATTCACGCTGTGCTATTTGATACACTAATAGTTCTTCCAGCACTGTGATAGTCTAGCTAAGCTGGTTTTGCTACCAAAGTCAAGTTGTCAGGAGGCACTTGGGTATTTCAGAACATGCTACAATCTGGCAACACGATTGTCAGTCTCAGTATTGATTATTTAACAGCACAAGGGAAGTGTTTAAGGTTCACAGAAGGTTGAAAGGCCAAATAAATGACTTTCAAGAATTCCATGTTTAGCTAATTATTTTTTTTTCAGATAAAGTTGCAAATATTACATCTAAATTTTTAATTTATCTTAAGTGAAAACAAGAAGAAATTAAGTACATTGAAGTGGCATACCACAGAGGAAAAAAAACAATCAAAACCAATTTAAGGATTATTTTGGATATGCATGTAACACCAGGGAGAACTTTGCTGTTTCAGAAAAGATTTCTTTGCAAGGAACATGCTTGTTATAGTAAACAAATGATACTACTCTAGAGAAGTGGTTTAACAGGCAATTAAAACTCTTTAGGTAATAAAAGATAAAGAGAACAGAGAAGTCTAAGTATCTCAAAAGGGGACATTCATATTGCTATAGTCAAGTAGGCTCTTAGCTTTTTATTGGGCCATAAACTACAAGAGCTAGATCTCTAGTAATATCAGAAAAATATGCAGCTTAGATTGCTTGCATGACACCAAGGGATGATAAAATGCTCTAGTTCAGTGGACAAGGGCACAAATGCAACTGTACACATACTGTCTTATAAATAGAACTTCATCAAAACAAAATCAGAAACAAGAGAAAAGACAGATATAATTTACCTCAGCATCAATACAATGGCAGCTACAATACTAACACCCAAAGGCACTCCAGTAAGGCTTTGGAAAGAGGTGGGATACCTAATGAAAGGTTATTTTTACTGCTCCATTTATTCCTGAAGAATAACCGAGGTTACTCCTACAATCCATTCAGATAGCCCTATGTCAGAGTCTTTGATGCATACTGTATTTAGAACACAGCAACTGCTGGATGCAGGTAAATTAGGTTTTGTCTGAAGAACTGTCAAAAGGAAATATATTTCAAAATGAAAACTAAGACAAACTGTTTTAGTTGCATCCTTCTGTCTTTAATTTTAAAACCATGAAACTATAAAAATATTTTATCCTGAAGATGGTCACATTCTAAACAAAAATGTATATTATTACATGTACTATTTCCTTTACCACTATTAAAAATTACATTATACTCTTTCTTTCTATCTCCAGATCTAGACAAAACTTGGAATTTCTGAAATTCCAAGTGCTTGGCAGAGATCAAAGATCAAAGATCAGAGATGAAAAAGGAGGACAAGAAGCAGTGAAGATCTACCCTGACTGAAAGAGTGGTATTTCAATCTGCCTATAGCAGAGTAAAAGTGTTACCGCGCACAATGTATGCAACACATCATATGCACCTTAGGCAAACACTGAAATAGAGCAGAGAACTCTTATCTCTGTTTTAGTTCCATATTATTCTGCCCTGAAGTTTATTATTCTGTTATTCTTATTAAATGCTTTGAACAAAATTAAGTAGTTAAAACTGTCATGCAGTTTCAGAAGACAAGAACATAAACTAGCATTCTTACCAATTTTGGCCAACAACACTGTGGAAGTTAAATTATTATTAACTGGAATGCTCCTCTCAATGTACTAGGCAAAACAAAATGGAAAAAACCCATGTTTTCTAGAAAGCCAAGACCTAGCTAAGACAAAAACATTTGGTACTTTTCAAATGAAAACCTGAAGTTTCTCTTAAGAAATTCTATGTGGACAAATAAAAGGGAAATCATGGAAATATATAATTCATTGCTGTATGCATTCATGCTTTTCTGTAAATAGTTGCCTCTCAATTGCCAGTGCACTTGAGAAAACTGCTAGGAAAAAGAAAAGCCCCTGCAGTTCAAAAGGAAGAATTGTCAGAAGTGTTGCTGTCACTTGATTGTTAATTCGATGAAAATCTTTATACAAGCATAACCCAATACCATTTGTCAAATCTCACTGTGAAGTGATGTTATTACCTCAGACTGTATATGCTGGAGAGACTACATGTAGTGACAGAAACACTCTCATAGTCACTGCTGGAGATGGAGCTGAGGGGGGAATCACGTAAGCCATCCTGAGAACTGAAAAAACATATGGAAACAAAATGAACTGCTGAAGTGAACAAAGGTAAAAAAACAGAGCACTGTGATAACTCTTGGCTTGTCATGGATTATACAGAAACAGGAGTCAACTGGCAGATATTTATTTTGCTCTTCAGAAAATGATACAAATCTATTCTGTTTTCTGCCCAAAAAGACAGTCAATTTGGCAAAGTCGGTGGGCACACCTCTCAAAAATCTCCAACTTGATCCATGCCCATACAGTTAAAACACTCAGAAAAGAACCAAGGGCCTTCCATTTTCATAGGGTATAGAGGGGACAGCCTGTCCATGTTTGATGTTACAACAGAAATAAAACAAAGCTCATAAAGTCACCGTGTGTTTAATGCCAAGACACACCAAACAATAAGCTTCTAGAATGCCCCAAACCCTGTGATAAGTTTCATCTATGTTTCTTTACAATGGGAGTGAAGAAGTCTGTGTGTAAGCAAAAAACTGACCTTCAGGGAAGGAGATGAATTATAGTACATCCATTCCTCTGTTCAGTCCCTGTAACTGCCATAGATGCACCTCAAATTTTGAGCTTTAAACTAACAGACAAGCAGGAACAAGCAGTCCCATGGCGAACCACTGACACTTCGTTAGAAGAAAGCTAGTGGCTACTAAGTAAAATGATGTGAACTACTGAAATGAATAGTACACAACTTGTCTCTGGCAGAGCTATCAAAGCTGTATTGGACCTAGACAGTACACAAGAATCATTTGATCCTAGTGAACTCAAATGTTTAGTTAACAGAAAGCTTTAGACCTAGGAAATACCTCCAGATTTAAAAGAGACACAATCATATAGGTCAGGATTGGTTTACTCCTCCACAATTAATAGCAGGGGTTTTTTTTTAATGCTCTTTTAATTTGTAGGCGTATGCAGGGTACACACTCAAACCAGCTACATAACAAAGTCTTTTTTCCTACCACATTTACTATTGTAGCTGTTTTTGCAGATAGAAGTCTGGAAGAATGCTTAAGGGGAATTCTTCAAAGCAGTGAACGGAAGGTATATGCTCTAATCCTTACTAAGAAATAATAGGATTTGTTTGCATACCTCCCACTAAATGCTTGGAAAATGTACCCCTTCATGTTCCTCATTGCTGACTGTCAATTTGAAAATAAATCCCAAGTATATGATGCTTCAGTTGAAAAATAAAGCTGCCACAACTGGAAAATAATGTTATCAGACTTGAACAAAAATCTATTTCACTTCCATTCTTTTTATATACTTTCCCCTGCTAATTCTGCTCATTAGGGAGAGATACATGCATTGAAGCAAAGGCTTACACTTTCACAGCTCGTCACCTTTACCCATCCAATCTTACAATATGGTCACGTTACCAAAATGTACTTTTACTATCTGTTTTATGGCAGTTAAATGATACTAAAAACCCATTAGCATGTGATTTCACAGCATGATTGAGCAGGAGAAGCTGTCTTGCTAAGATGAAATGGATTGCTCAGAATCAAGTAATCTTTATACAGCGGAACCAGGAAACAACTAGCAAACTCAGCACTTTCTTTTATTCTCTTTCACCTCCTTCCTATTTCCATATTTTTCCAGTGTAATAATCCTGCCAGCTGATCTGGGTAATAACACTTTTTCTGCAACATGACAAGTCTGCTGTCCTATAGTGCTTTCTGTAAAGCTTTGTCTGATATACTTGAAATCCAGTCAAAATGTCTCAGTTGGTAATAGTACATGAAACTATTTAAGAACTTAAATGTAATTATATTAAGTTCTGGTTTTCTAGATATTTTTGTTTGTTTTGAGAACTTGAGGTTTTCAGCTCTTATACACAATCTAAAGGGCAGACACTTTGCCTACGAACTCAAAGTTCTCATACTTTTGGTGAGTGTTAAATGCTCAAGGCTAAAACATAAACCAAACTAACCACCACTCTAAAGACCACCTCTCTAAGAGACAATATCAATTATTGTCAACATAGTCCCAAGATACAAAATCCTGAGCTAGCTTTGTGGAGTGGACAGTTCGAGACAGAAGACAAAATTACATATGTGGCATAAAGTGCAGGACCTTGATGGTAAGCAATATTATATTAACAACCTCCATGCTAACTTTATTTCCATCTTCAGATATGTTCTGACACCTGTGTATGAGCTTCACCTCACACATCTTCTCCATGTCTCTTTGCCCCTCATTTTAATCTTCTCTCACCTCTAACCCTTTGCTATTATCAGAACTTCTCATCAGCTCCAGTATCTTATCTCTTTTTAAGCATTGTCTTAACACTGTTGCCATTTTAAACTGCTTCAGAAACACCTTTGTTTTCCACTACTCCTTTTTACTTGATGCACAAACCTGGCCACACTGAGCCATCTGCTAATTTCAGGATTAGATATGCAAGTGGTCAGTCATAATTTGGCAACCTAAACTGCTTGGACCCACCTGACAAAAACCATGCTCACAGAGGTTAGTTTGTTGTGATAATGGACTCCTACTTTAGACAATTACAATGTGCAAATGTTTTTCCTCACTCCTGTTTACCAAGATAGATTGCATTTTTTGTACCAGAAAGAACATATATTATTTACAACATTTATTTCTGGTTCACATGCAGGCTGTAACTCTTCAGATAAAAAATTCTGTGCTGATTTAGAACCAAGAAATGGGAATCCAATAACAAACCCTGTTTTTATACCTTATCAGTGTTATACTAATTAGCTTCTTTTACAAAAACCCTAAACCCCAACCAACCAAGACTCCTGACATACTGCATTCCTTCTCAGTACACACAGAATCAGCATACCTATCTGCAGAATATTCTTCTCATTAGCATCTGCCTGAAGATTCACTCAGCTTTTGTAAGATGCTGCTAGATCCTGAGGTGAATTGACCTGCTTTTCCCAACTCATGATACCTGTTATCAGCTGATGGTAGCTCAGCATGCACATTCATTAGCACAGTTGTAAGAAGAGAAGGTATGTACATATAGACACTCTCTGTAGCTGAGCAGCCAACCTTTTCTTCCCACTCCAGCCCACAGACAACCTGAACTTCATGACACCTCAAGTTCACTTGAAATTAATGCCTTGCTGGATTGGGATTCACAAGACTGTTTCAATTGTGCAAGGTGGCAGAAGTTTGTTTTACTTGTGAGGTCTTAAACACCTACAAGGCTATTTTAAAAATGACATTCTAGCATGGCATAAATACACCATCCATAATCATCAAAACAGAATTGTTCAGCTCTTCTGCTGAAAATACAGTATAAAGATATAAGGCAACAGAGCAAAGTGACATGAGGTGATGAGGTTGTCTCTTTTCTGGCAGAATGAAGACATGAACTATTTATTTAAAGCTGCTGATCATTCTTTTGGAACTATTCTAAGTAAAAAAACAAACTGAAAGCCATCTTCATCCTGGTTTGTGTGGTCTTTTCTATTGGAATGTGTTTCCATCCTCTTATATTTAATTAAACCTCTGTCTGTTTCAAGAGATGGTTTCATGATGAATGCTATTACTTTAGTTACAATTATATTCTCTGTTACATTAGTTACTTGGTACAGATCTCTATCTCACTACATTAGAGCTAACTTGAAAGCCTCCTGTGTCAACTAAATCCACACGAATAAGTGGCTTTTACAACTTTCACCTACTCTACTCAATTCAGGAGTCTGTATGTTAAGTGTTAATACAATTCAATGTTGCTGCATTTTATCTCTGGACATAATAAAACAGAAGCTGGTATTAAACATGAACATCTCTTCCTTGCATCCTAAGGCTTGAAAAGAGCAGTCACCTTATCAGATAGCACATAAAAATCAGTGTTCAACACACAAGGTTAAACAATGCTGCCTTTGAGACTTGTATTGTCAAAAAAAAGAAGGAGGACTGAAAAAATTCATTTATACTGAATTGGAATTTGGCCAGTTGCAGAAAGACAAGGTACAGCATACAAGAACAGGAACAGAGGAATTTCAATCAACAGCTAAGGATTGCTTAAGGGAGGCTTTGCCGTTGAAAGGCTGATATTTTGTTCCCAATCAACTATTCCTTTCCTGCTGATGAGAATTTTTCTTACTGTTGAATAGCTAGTTAAAAGACTAATCAGCAGAAGACACCAAGCAGACATGTTTTTGTTTATGTGAACATGCATAGCTGCCCAATAATTTTTGTGGAAAAGGCAACTTTGCCATATAAAGATACACATTTTTTTTACTTAAGTTCTACTGTGATGGGATATTATAGGGAAAGTGTGAATTTGAGACATTTAATCAAGTTAATTTGCATTGCAATATCAACTAATCTACTTTTAACAAAGCAGCACTGAATCAAATGCCATAGACTCAAAGGTAAACTAGAAGGAGAATGTGTGTGGTGTTATTTTTTGGTTTTTTTTAAAAACAGAAATGTTAGCCACCCCAAAAGGACAAACGCTTCATTTCCATGTATTTATAGAAGTTGGAATGACTTCTCTTATAGCTGCTGTATTGAAAATGTGCTCATGTCACTTGTTGCTAGGGAGTGAACAAAATAAGCCAAAACCACCACCCCACTCCCTGCCCCCCCCNTAATCCAGGTATTCATCTTCCTACAAAGTCATTCTAATAAGCCGAGGAAATAAAGTTTAACATGTATTACAATATGGGCTATTGTAATACATAACTATCTTGAACTATAAACAATTTTAGAGTACGTAACTGCAACACTAAGATCTGTGACAATTTTGAAAACCAAGCCAGAGAAGAATAATTAATCTTTTTCTAGAACTGCAATGTAGATCAGCAAACTGCAAAGCATGCTTCCTCCTTAGGAAGAGGATGCCTTATTCCTCCTCCTTAAACCGCAAAAGCATAAGGCAAAGTATTCTATTTTTTAAGCCCTCGTAACTGTGAACAGCATCAGTGTTGAACAGCTGATGGACAGAGCTAGAGCATGCACTAAGTGTGAAGACAAGTTCTCACTACCCATTTCAGCTCCTTTTGCCAATTCTCAGGTGCGCTACAAAAGGCTTCATCAAGAGCCCGTTCACCAAATGTATCAAGGAAAATGGCAAAACAAAAGTATAGTTTAAGCTAGACAACACAGATCTGCAGCACGAAGATGAGGAACAACACTTCAGAATCCTTTATTATATCGGACCTGTTTTAAGGTCAGCATGTAGCTAAACAAACAGGCAACAGAACCAGGTATTGAAGACTAAAACATGAAAACACTTGCATTGTGCAACAACATGCTTGACAATATCAAACAGGTTGTCAAACTTCATAAAACATATAGAAGAATTGGCAGTTTTACAAGGACTCTTCAACTCTGGAAGGAGCAGAACACCAAGTATTTCCAAAACACCAAAATAAACGCGATATTCAGACTCTGTAATTTCCCTTCCCCTTGGAAAAAGTAGGAAGGACACTGTGACAGAATAAGTATTTAAAAAACCTGTACAGCTTGCTTCTAGTTGAAAGATCAAAAGCTTGGTTTTGGTGTTATGTCCTTTTCTTGCCTGAAAACACCAAATGCTGCTTTCACCTAGTTTTACCACCTTCTGTACTATTCTTATGTTGCTTACTCCTCTTGAAGGGTTTGTTTCACTACATGACAGCCTTTGCTTATCACACTGTCCCTTCAGCAGATCGGATACTACAATGTTAGTGCTTTTCTCATATTTGCATCTCATTAATGCTGCTGTCCAAGACTCTTGTTGCCCTGAGTGGTTTATGTCTTTAAGATGGAAACACATATGGAGAAAAACATAACGTCAGTTATGACTTAAGAACCAAAGTAGAAAAGACACCTCAATGCCCAAATAGTAAGCAGAAGTCTGTATTCCCAGGCCAGAGAGGCCTGAAATATCAGATATTTCGGATGTAAGAATTAAAGTAAACCTGACTACATCATTGAAGTGATACCTACAGTATCATTTTGCATAATGTAAGAACTGATTTACTGAAAGAAGCAGTTTGTGTCATAATGTAGACATTTGGCAGCTGCTTGATTCAGACAAGGAAAATAATTTTCTTCTCCTAGTTGGTGACTTACTGTAACTAGAAAGTAAATACATTTATCAATTTGATGAATGAGCATATCCTGCAGCTATTCCATGTATATTAGATTGCTTATTGTTCCAGCTAATGGGCCCATCATTCTGCAAATAATCTCCTGTCTCCACCAGTTCCCCTATGGTTAAGTTGCCATTCTCACGCATGTAACAGGGAGCAGTTGCAGAAGCCTAATGTGATCTTCCAACTTAAAAATACCGTTGAAATGTAGTGATTAGTCACCACTCAGGCAGCATGAGTAACAAAAGGTCCACAAAGTTCTGTTTTGTAAGTTAATTCTCTCTTTTACCGATAACATGACTAGTGATTCAGAGGCAAGAACCAAATCTATATATAGATATGCATGACAAAATTAACGATCTACATGGAAGTCATGTTTTTAATCTAGTCCTCAGTAGATCCCCAGCATTGCCTTCTCACTGGATATACCAAAGGAGCTGTAATTAGAACTTTCCAAAGAAAGAAGTAACAATCTATTAACAAAATACCTCCATCCCTATCTCTGCATGGATGGAACATTTGCCTATTAATAACAGATGTACTGTAGTCTTAATAACAAGTGAGAATCACATGTAGTCAAAATAACTGTGCATGAGGCTACAGTGAAAACAGACAAGACCTATCAACCTGTTAACAAAATATTTTAAAGTATTCATGGAGAACTCCAGAATGAGTCAGATAGTAATTAACCTCTCATTTAAAACTTCCTTGATATCTGGGGGTTTAAAGGTGGCAATCTCTGAAAATCAAAAAGGACTCCAAGGAGACACAAAGAATTGTAGTTCCACAACGCTGACTTTTCTATCAAGCAACTGAACAGAATATATCAGAAGCTAAATAATAAGAAATAATGAGAAGGTCTGTCTGGGAAAAGGTAACAGCTTCTGCAGAGGAAACATCTTGGACGCTGTCTGAAGGAGTCAAGAAGCTGTGAAGAACAGCGATTTGTCTCTCAGACTCTAGATTTCTACATAGGTGCTGTCAAATTATCTCACTAACGGCTCTTAAGAAAATTAAGGAGCTGTATATAGTAGAAGAGAAAGGTGTCCAAAATGGACATATTCTTAACAGTATATAGGGAGAAGCTGTTAAGTGAACCTTTCTCAGAAGAGCAGGAAGTTCAGGTTCTTTAGGACCTTAAGGGTTTTGTTTTCACATTCAATCTGCAAAAGTGAGAACCATGAGGTCTGAAAAGTTCTTACTGGTGTGCACAATTATTCATGTTATTAAGAGCAGACTGAAGAGCTGTATGAGGTCTTACAATAACAAGTAATAGAAAAGCAAGAGGAGATTCAGCTGGTAAACATCAGATGTAGAAGGACAGCCTCTGAGCTCACAGGCAGGATCTTCTGGCTTTGGCAGACAAAAACACTTCAGTTCACCACTTACAAAAAAAAACCTCAGGTCAAATATTGGGAGTAATTGGCAAAACAACACAAAGTAATTATGACACTGTACAAATCCATGGTTTGCTCACTCACATCTTAAATGTAGTTCCGACTCACAGTTAAAGGAAAACAGTATAATTCAAACAGGTTTAGAGCAAGACCAAAGGAATGATCAAGTCTATAGACCACTTTTTAAGTAGGCTTTCACTTTTCCAATCTGAAAACGTAACCTTGTAGACTAAGTGTGACTGAAGTCTACAAAATCACAACTGGTACAGAGAGGCCAGGCAGGAACTAGAAAGGGTTCAACAAAGCTATTAGGAGACAGGTACAGAGCAAACAGAGAAACACGGACCTACAGAACTCTCTGTAAAAGGACAATTCTGATACAAAGTATTTACACAATATTAACAGAGGCTGGACAAGTACATGTAGAAGAGATTATCACATCCATGAACCACGAGATGCTGAAAAAGAAGCTTATCTGTATAATCCTATTGCATTTTGCAGACTTGTTATCACAAATTTAACTTAATAGCTTACCTAAGGCAAAAAACAGTGAACAAATGATCTGAGTTCTGTAAATGATGTATGATTTATCAGGACACTAATTAAAAACACAGACTTTTAAGCAATATTCTATTTGAAGTGTTGCACAGGCATGAAATGTCAAAGGGATTTGTTGTCTTAAATGAAATCTATTCATCAATTCCATTGTTAAGCCCTTGAATATGATCATACTTGCAAGCTTAAGCTTGCAAATACTCAGAAGAATAAGGACGATAAAATTAACTTTTCAAAAGTTGAGTTCTGTGCACACTGTGTTTTACCTGTAAGAGGAATTAACTCCAGTGTAAAGAACTCTTGATTCTATTAAACCAGGATGTTATTAAATATTTATTTCTGTAGCCTTTACACTGTGGTAACGCTTCATGGTTCAAGCTACCTCTACTGTGTTACTCTGAACGCTACATTCATGAAACGAAAAGAGAACCTGTATCACACACCATCTCTGCACTACTGACAGAGTCAGGCACAAAGAAAGTGTTGTTTTCTGTATCTCTGTGACAGCTTGCTAACTTCTACTGAATTTCTTCCCTCTCCCTTATGACACTAATACTCAGTGAAACAGAGGAGATAAATCACTACAAAATAGCTGGTGATCTAAAGAGTAAAATAAAATGAAGTTTGTTTTTTTCCCTGCTGATGTGTGTAGGATCCCTGATGTCAAATCAAAGTTCGGCATTTTCTTTAATACAACTCCTATTATATTCTCTCCCTGTTACCTACTTTCTTATTGACATTACATATTTAAAACCTTATTAACCCATGACCTTTAGTCTTCTGTCAACTACAGTTGAAATGGTCCAGCAGGTGCTTCTGTACTTCATTAGGCTCCTTCAGCACACAGACATTCACAAATACACTTGTGCCCACAGGCAACATGATCTGATCAACTCCATTCTATCAAATGAAGCTAACATAATATGTGTTTACATCCCAATTTAATCCTGATGCACGTGAACTTTCTAGAATCTGCCAGACACTTTTTTGCCACAAAACAGCAGAGTACAACTGAGGTAATGACCCAGGTAACATTTAGCAGCGATGCACTCTTGGTTACATTAAACTAGTGCGATTAGTGTATTTTATTTCAATGATATGGAGATATTATACAATTACAATTCAGGCATTATCCAAACATCTTCCAAAAACACCAAGTACACTAAAAAGCTACTTGCATTACAGTGAATAGCAAAACTTCATCCTGCACCACACTGTTTAAAATCAACATTAATTACACTCCAATTGCTATAGCATATAGAAATTCATATACAAATTACTATCAAGACATGAAGCTGCTCTTACCTTGAACTAGATCTTGACTTTACATCTTCCTTAGCAGCCCTTTCACTACCAGCATCTTCGTCGTTGTCCATTTTTTTCTCACATGATTGTTTTCTCTTCTCCCACTTCTTCTGCTGATTTGAGATGCTTTCCACATCTCCTTGTGAGTCATTTTCTGTTCCTACCTGTGATCCTGAGGAATGTGCCAGGCACTTAGAGGAGATTGGTTGTTTTTGCTCTTCTCTGCCAAAGTCTCTTTCTGCTAACAAAGCAGAACTTTCAGGTTTTAATGGTTCCTGTGCAGCGACTGAATTGTCCAAGTTATCTACATGGTCCATTTCCTTAGACTTTACTAATGTGTATGAAGCATTTACAACACCTCCTGCAGAATGTTTAGTCTTTAAACCTTCAACACTGTCGTCCCTGCTGTCTTCACAGCTGCCACAACACACACAGGAATTAATTAGACAGTTTGTGGCAGCTATACTGAGTTTATGAGATTCATCCTCCTCCTCATTTGCTAAAGGATTAGCAGATCCAGGAACACCACTAATAGCTCCTTCAGGAGTTGTTACTGGAGATTCTGAGCTAGAGGGAGATTTAGGATTGAATATTACAGTGGCAGATATTTTCATTCCCCCTGTTCTGTGAGCTATCACTTCTGCTGTTTCGGCATCATCAGCATATGCATCCCAGCCATTGAGGTATAACTGTGAGTCTGGACCTTCTAGACAGCTGCATGAATTCTGAACTGGAATGTCAGGCATCCGTTTGCTACCTTCAATATTATTATTATTGCTTAAGCCACTTTCAACATCTTTTAAAAGCAAAGATTCCTCTGCCTGATGGCCGTTCTCATACAGCAAAGCATCTCTATATTGCAGGTTCTGTTTCGAATCATGGCAAGGGTTGTTCACCCAAGCAAAAGTATCACTTACTGAATCTAACCCAGCAAGAGCTTCTCCTGCTCCATCTAGGTCATCCATAAAAAACACTCTGTCCTCTTCATCAGTTAAATTGGCAAGATGGTGTCTCGTTGGCGAAGCTTCTGTGCTAGAAGTATTTCTTAGGCTATGTCTGTGAGCTGGAGACTGACAGATGCTCGGAGGAGAAAGCAGAGAAGACATTTCATCTCCAACTCTATGTACCATCCTATTCAGCTGTTCCAGCTCCTGCTCATCATACTGCATAGAACAAGCCAGCTCAGCCTCTGTGTTTTCAGCATTTGCTGAAAGCTCCTTAGCAGGCAAAGTCACACTTCTTCCTGGTGAAATGACAGAGGGTACTTCAGCATGTGTTCTGACAGGAAAATCCAAATCTTGAGAGATGCAGAGGTTACGTTCCAGTGTGTGCAGTTCATCCTCAGTTAATGTCTGAAGTAGATCCCTGAAAAATGAAGAAACACACACATCACTTGGAATTTACAATCATAGGAGGGATTGATCTTACAGATTTTAAAGCTTTTAAAGTTTTTACTGTTTGTACAAAAATCCAGAACTCAGGAGCTGAGAATACCTTCAGCTGTTTAGCTCGAGGTTCACTTCAAATTCATATTCAGAACACCTGCATGCCACTGCCTGAATTTGAAGATAATTCATGCAAATACAGGAGGGACCAAATCAATAACATCCTCAGAACAGAGCCCTACAGAGCCCTACAGTAGTTTCACATAACTTTATTGTGAGGGAATTCATTACAAATGGTAATATTGCTTATGCAGCACATATCAGTGTTATATCAAGTGGCCTCAGTACTGCAGTCTAGTAAAACGAACACCTGAAAACAAAGTGTTAGTTGAGGCTGTTATGTTTAACTGCTTTTTAGATTTAAAACAAACCCACAGACATAACAGCACTTAAAATTATGTCTGAACTTGGTTTACACTATGCTTCTCAGTTAGAAAGCAAATATAAAAGTATCCTACATCAAGAACTGCTGTCAATATTTTCAAAGACTAATAAGTATATTTTAACATAATGGATGGATGGGAAAAGCAAAACCTTCTGCTTAAACAAAGGCTGAGAGTCCATTATTCCTCATGTGTTTAGTCATCATTGCCTTGCAGGTGATATACAGCTGGAATATTAACTAGTACAATGCCATACATTACAAGAATCCCCTTAAAGGATGAACTTCTGTCTAAACAAGAAACATTCAATGTTGATTTTCAGTCAGTGGCTTGCATTCTTAACTTGTTAACTCAAAGACCAAATATTTTTTGAAGTACTATCATAAAGCTCAAATTGTCAGAAAAGTACACCACTAGTATCTGTCTTACACACAATTTGAAAATAGAGAATAGTTTAGATAAGCATGCTTAAGTCAGAGTAGCATAGAATACATTTCTTAATGGTTACATACATGCCATACAATTAACACTTAAAGAAATACTAATAATGCTTTTATGTAAATTGGATGACCCTGAAAAGAAACGCCAATGGAAGTAACATGTTACACAAATTGCACCATCATATCCTCCCCTTTTCACTTGTTTCCATATTTTGTAAAACACGTCTGAATTTCTTAAAATTACTCCAAATGCATCTTCGAGTCTGAAGTTGGACAATTTTTTAAGTCACAAATCCATCAGAGAAATGGCCAACTTTTGTTACCTAATGAAGCTATACATTTGTATTGCTATCTGGCACACTAGACTATTTCAAAATAACTATACATTCCTACATACTAAAAAATATAATGGTACCATCTGATAACTCAGATCTTTTATTTAAACAGTAATCACTGTCTGAAGATATTCAGCATTTTATCACTGTCGAAAACTGACAGAGAATGGTTTAAGTTTTAAGGTCAAATTGCAACTAATGGCTGTATTATTGTTTATTTTGCAATAATTATATTTATACAACCAATAAAAAAATAAACTAACTTTTTGCCATGAGGCTTTGTATTAGTAATTTTCTGTTTGTCAGTTTTCACAGAAATGCTGTGATGTAAGATTTCATCAGCAGAAACAAACAGATGTGGGAATTCCAAAAACCCACCATAAATACAGTAAGCACACAAATGCAGCACTGCTAAGCTTATCACTTGCCTAGGCAAAGATACTACGGTCAGAGCAGGGTTCATGAAGAAATCTGACTCAGAATAGATTCTAAGGAAGAGCATGAGAACAGGCAAGTACAGAGTGATCTCTGCTGAGTGCTTCCTGCTGGCTTCAACAGCCTGTAGCTCAGGGATTTCCAAACTAAGGCAGCATTCATGTTCTCAATAATCCTCAGTGAATCAGTTCCTGACATCCATGCAGGAAGTGTTAACAGTCAACTGCTTAAACATTATCTAGGCTTCTCCAGACACCAGTGATATCCTCTTCTCAACACACAAGAATTAGCAACTTCTATAAACATGGGCTGTATTAGCAACATTCAAAGGAGTTGCTTTCTGTCCAAGTTCATCAGCATAACTAAGCGTGATATGAGCTCAGGGAAAATCCAAGATTTAATCTGTCTTTCAACATCTAGTCTAGGGTTTTATTGGTCTTCAGAACACTTCCTGGCGGCACTTGGGAATCCTGGATGTATGGCTGCCCAGAGCTGCTCTGCCTCCTTTCTCAAGGCAGAGAGCAACTGACTGCTCAGACCTATCCCATAGAGGTTTCACACATGCACTGTAAAGTAAGGGACAGAAATACACGTTGACTTTATGCCTGCTAGTTTCATGGACTTGAGTAACAGACTCTGCTTCTGCCAATAACACCACCTCAAAATTTAAGAGCACTTGTGCAGAGTTTTTCAGGACAAGCGAATAAAGTTTGATGGAAAAAAATAAAATCAATGAAATCAGCTGATAGTCCTCATGTCTTTTTATCCAAGTCAGAACCATGCTACCTTGCATGGGTTGCTATACATCATCAGTTGCATTACATGTGGAAGTAGCCCTGCTATTTCAGTAGAGAAGTAATCCTCCTTTAAATTCAAAGGAAATACGCTATTCTTCTCCAACTCAAACAGCAGAAAATTTTCTATTAATTAATATAGCTTATTCTGTAAGAATTCAGGCCATTATCTTCACTTCATGAAAAAAAAACCCTGAATTCACTGGGCTGTTTTAAATAAAAGTTTCCTTGCAAGGTGAGAAATATTTGATCAACAGTTATCTCCTTGATACACTGTAATTGGACTATGGAGAACTCAACTTTCAACATTAGCACTATGGCATATTTTAAAATGCCTCTGTAGATTCAGAATAAAACTAATGTCAACTGTTAATACAGAAAGAAATGTTAAATCTCAGTAGCTGCTTCCACAGTTCCTTTCCTTTCTTCTGAGGCATCTCTAAGTTGTCATTGGATCCAAGCAAGTGCTGTGCTCACATGGGAAAAAATTCTTCCTCTGCTTTCATTATTCAGAATCCGCAGGTAAAAGAAGTTTCTGCAATCCATCCTGACAGCAGCAGTGTGCTTCTCAGAGAGGCTTTAGAAAACAATCTAAGGAAGGCACACATTGAAGTTTTACCTGCTTTTACTCTTTTTGGCATGTTAATACTGGAAGGCAATCTAGCCTTGAGAATATGAGGAATGTTTTTCTGCCGCATTCATAGCCACTGGCAGAGAAACAAGGCAAGTTCTTAAGATGTACCCTACGTGTTATAAGCAGTAGTAGAGATTTCCTCTGTCTACTGCAAAACCAATAAACATATTACTCTATGGCCAATACCTAGGGTGCAGAAATTACTCTTCAAAGATATGAGGCCAAATGTCCGTTTAAAGACAGAGTTTGCAAAACAGATGGTAAGGTCATAAAAACTCAAGTGAGTATCCTGCACATTCCCCAAGCCTCCTTCATTAACCTGGGTCCTATTCTGATTAGAATTTTAAATTGTCTGTTTTCAGAGAACAGCACTGTTGTTATTGCCAGTCTGTGCTTCACTTCATGCTCTGAATAGAGCATAAACAGCTATCTTCATGGACCTGACACAGTAAAAAAACATGATGCAAGTACTGGAATACAATTTATATCCTCCTGTTTCCAGTGCTCACCTGAGTTCAGCACACCAAACTGCTTTGATCCATCCACATTGAGTTTATTTAGAACATTCTGCAGTAAAAGAAGTACCAGTGGTATTCGTTGTGTATCAGTTTTGGTTTCTCAAAGTTTTAAACACATATCTTGAAAAAAAAAATCACCATGTTTCCCCAGACCTTTGGGCACTCTTTAAAAGCACAAGAGTTTCCTCTAACACATTCTTTAATACATTGACAATCAGTATAATGTATTTGCTTTCTAGTCAAAGATACAGAAAGGTTTCAGTGTGTCAGGAGGTTGGGGATCCGTTTTTCTATTTTATCTAGCAACAGGACAAGGGGTAATAGGATGAAGCTGTAACACAAAAAGTTCCATTTAAACATAAAGAAAAACTATTTCACTGTTGAGGTGAGGGAGCCCTGGCACAGGCTGCCCAGGGAGGGTGTGGAGTTTCCTTCCGTGGAGATCTTCAAGACCTGTCTGGACATCTTCCTATGCCACCTGAGCTAGGTGAACCTGCTTGAGCAGGGCAGTTGGACTAGATGATCTCTAAAGGTCCCTTCCACCCCCTACCATTTTAAAAAAAAGTAAAAATACTTCAAGTGTTAGGATCCTCTGATTCTGCACCACTTGATCTGTAGTCTTCTTGATTCTGTACCACCTAAGTCCATAGTGACTCTGCTATCAATTGTAATGGGTCAGAAACAAGCGCTAGGCAAGCAGAGGGCTGGGAAAAAAAGGGCAGAATTCAGTAATACTGCAAAATCCCAAGTTTGCTCACCTCTGAAAAACTCCGTGTAGCAGCCTCAAATACACACACAGTGTAGGTAATATTTTATCAGAAGAATGTTCAATAATGCAGGAATTTAAATTTAATATCTATGCATATACTAGATGATATGCTTTGTATATTTAGCAAGGCAGATTACGGTAGTTGGCAAAAATGGTTCAAATGTCTTAGTTGAAAAGGAACAGAGATAACAATACCTTATCATTATGCATTTGTAGACATATACAGTACCTATGCTGATGTTTTACACCTAAAATGAAAATCAAAGCACAAGAATCTGGCTTTTGCATTCATTAAAATATTCAAAGTCACAATTTGCTGGTCCTCCCTACCAAAACCTAAAAAGAACTCTTTGCTGCTTTTGCTCAGAGATCTGCACAATCTCCATTATTTCCCAAGTTGCCACTCACTGACAGAGGATACAAAAAGTTTTCCGTGTAAACAGGTATTTTTCTCTGTAGGTACCGATTTATTTGTGCGAGTCCACAGAAATACAGTACCTAAGTGTCTTTAACAAGAAGAATTGGTTTTTGATAATACAGCTTAAAGATTACCTGTAAATCCACAAAATGTTTATTTGCTGTTACTGCATGAGTTAAAATTTTTAGTTGGCTAAAAAAGTTCTAGAACTTTATGGAGAAAGTCACTGGGTTGTTGATCATATTTTGCACTGAGAAGTTTTTTCTATATTCTTAGAACAGGCATATAACTGCAATACAAGATACAACTACTTGAACAAAAGACAACTTAAGTTTATTTTCATGCCTTAGTTATTAGTCAGGAAGGCTGGAGCGACTCTGGAAAAAAATGTTCTCTTTTCACTGGGAAGCACACATACCAACATCAAATACCTCATTCCATCTTCCCTTATATGTTTCTTTGAACATTCTCACTGAGTTGAACTGCAACCTGATGACTTAGAAGTCCTGTGACAATAGAAGAAATATCTAGGCAGCTTCAGTATTTTTAAAAATAATTTAATTACCTTACATGAACTGCACACTTTTCTCAGTTATTTCCACTTAATTAGTTTTTCATTCAGTAATATTCTAAAGGATCTTTTTGAGCCCAGTTCTTTCAAATATTTGAGTTCCTTGACAGTCCTTCAATTCAGAGACTGACAGAGGGAAAATTTTAAATTACATCTTAAATTGCTTAAATTTCTGCTGTAATAGATGCTATCTCACTAAACACATTGCAAACTGTCTGCAAGAGAACTGAAACTACATTTCTTAACGTTCCTTTGACAGAGTAAGTCTGTTATGTCTTAAAGTACATTAGAACTTTTTTCCAAAAGCAAATTTCATAGAATCACAGAATGGTAGGGTTGGAAGGGACCTTTAGAGATCATCTAGTCCAACTCCCCTGCTCAAGCAGGTTCACCTAGCTCAGGTGGCATAGGAAGATGTCCAGACAGGTCTTGAAGACCTCCACGGAAGGAGACTCCACACCCTCCCTGGGCAGCCTGTGCCAGGGCTCCCGCACCTCTACAGTGAAATAGTTTTTCTTTATGTTTAAATGGAACTTTTTGTGTTACAGCTTCATCCTATTACCCCTTGTCCTGTTGCTAGATAAAATAGAAAAAAGGGATGTCCCAACCTCCTGACATCTACCCTTTAGATTTTTGTAAATGTTAATAAGATCTCCCCTCAGTCTCCTCTTCTCTAGACTAAACAGCCCCAGTTCCCACAGCCTTTCCTCATATGAAAGATGTTCCAATCCCCTGATCATCTTGGTGGCCCTGTGCTGGACTCTCGCCAGAAGTTCTCTGTCCCTTTTGAGCTGAGGAGCCCAGAACTGGACACATGACTCCAGATGAGGCTGAGGAGAGAGAGAACAATCTCGCTTCACCTGCTGGCCACACTCTTCTTGATGCATCCCAGAATGCTGTTGGCCTTCTTGGCCATGAGTTCTTTTTTAGGTTTTCAATTTTCACATCATAAGAAGACCAGTTACAACCATCTTTTACTACTTACCTTATTTTTCTTAGCAAAGTGTGAAAAGGTCTGAAGAGTTCAGACATATCCTCTGGTTTATGGTCCAAGTTCAACGGTCCCTCAGAGTAGACAACAAGGCCACTGTAATTCAAATACATGCATGAAGAGACACAAAAAAGAAAATATCATTACACAAAGCAATTACTGAATAAAGAGTCAGAAAAGCAACTGTACATAAACCCATAACAAAATCAATACATAAACACACTCAAGTTACATATTGTTACCATATTCTTGTCTCATTCACGTAGAGCAGGAATGAAATGCTACTTAAAGCAACAGGAAGAAAAATCCCTTCCCTCTGTCCACCTCCCTTCAAACATGTGGGGAAAAAAAAAAAAAAAGCAGCAAAGGAAACACAAGGGGAATACAGACTTGCTTCATTGCTGGTTTATCTTGCTCTTGAAATAAACAATAAATTGATTATCAAGTAAGCTGAGGAAAGTCTTGCAACCTGCCATATTGCAAATGACTTTTCCTTTCTAGTCTAAATCATTCCCAGGTAAGGTAATTGACTATTGTGCTCCAGCTTTTCTACCAATAAGATAAATATAAGTTGGTATTAAAATGTGGTAAAAAAATCCCTCACATTTCCAAAATCACATAAAACACACTTGGATGAAACCATGCTTCTAAATCAACTCAGCATTTGTAGAAATATTCCTGGAAAGAGACTAGTTTGTGATCCTGAAAGCCTCTGTGTACTTCATTGTAGCTATATCTCAATAGCTCCTAACTGAATTGCTACTACTCAAATACATTTAGGTATCAGGGATTAGGTAGAATCCACCTTCACCATATCTGCATTATACCACACTGTATCTGACAGAGTGGATTCCACCCACACTAGGCACTACTGTGCTTAAAACTGTTTAATTCTCTGCCCACTACATAAACAACGTATGTTCCTCAAAAGCAAACAGATCACATGTCCTTGGACTCACAATTACATACTGATTTTTCCCAGGCCATTTTCCCCAGGTGATTTTCCCTTTCCTGCCCTTACAGTCAGCACTCAGTTACCTAAGCTATTTCAAAGCTACATTTCTTTTCTTACTCCCAAATCACATGTTGCATCAGAGAAATCTTTCTAGCTCATCTGCATCCATTTCATCTAGAGTAATGAGGACCCTCAGCCAACTAACAAGACTCGAAGTCTTTTGCTCATCAGCCATTCACTAGCAAGCACCCTGTGTAATCACCAAAGGTTGAGAAGCAGCAGCAAAGCTGATCTCCCACATAACATGAATCTCACTGAAGTATTTTAAAAAAAAAAATCTCACTGAAGTATTTTTTAAAAAAAAAGGACCACTTAACATTGCTTTCTATCAGCGAAACACTTTTATTTTCTTCTGCTTATGAACCCAGAATGTGGCTTATGCCCTGCTGCCAGGATAGGACCATGGTCTCCTATCTGTCTGGAAAATGGCCACCATAAAGCTCAGAAGGTAATAGAGGGTCCAAATTCAGCTAAACTTGATGAACATTGCTTTGGGAAGTAGGGTTCTGAGGGTGGGAGGAGGAAAGAGGAGAGGAGAGAGAAAAGTTTCTAAGTCATCCTTTTTATTCCGTGGGTTAAGAAATTATCCTGTTACCAAGGACACGTTTATGTTTTCTAAGCTTTGAGCTTCAACAAGCAAGCTATCACAAAGCAGTTAGTTATTGCTCAAGTCCTCTGTTCTGCTTAAAACAAATGTTACTACTTTGCTGAGTGGAAGTTCAAGGTCACTCTCACTGAACTTGTAACTGATGCAAAATGAACATTCCTCTGGCTTTCAGGTATAGATGGTTTTCTACAGAGCTTAACTCTCAGAAGTAATTAAAAAAGGTTTCTTGTTCTCTCACTTATACTACTTATATTAGCTAACTAGAAAACATTCACAACTGTAAAATACTGAAAAATACGCTGGCTTTACTCCAGAGAAACTGCTGCCTTACTGAGTCATGAAGACTCATTAAGGATGAAAAACATCCGATTTGTTCAATACTGCAACGCTTGCATGAAGCAAAAGCACTGTTCTAATTCGCTTGTCTTGGGTTGTCAACATAGGCCACAAAACTACACTTCTATTACACATATTAATACTTCCCTTGAAAAAGATTTAAGTCTAACTCAGTGGTCACAATGCAGTTTTGTCACGCAAAATCCTTTTGAACCCAGACTCATTAAGAAAAACATGCAATTCCTATGGAAAATGTTTGGGTTTCAAAACTTGTGTCCTTAGGTCAAACTATTTTTTAGTGACAAGACACACGCTTTCTAAAAATATTCCTAACAGACTGCTGTCCCTTATTTTTTAATTTCTTTCTGGAAGATGACCGATGAATTGCTCCATGTTCATGCTTTCAAAAATAGTGTTTGACATTCTTCTTTCTTTGTTCCTCTTGATATTCTGGATACAGCAGTAATTATTTAAAAACAAAACAGAACTCTCGATTTTTTCAAGACAGTACAAGCGAATTCATATGAAAGAAAATGTGCCAAGACTCTGAGCAAAAGTTTTAGAAAACTTCAATAAATCTTTCAATGAAACATAGTGGAGTGTAGGAAAAAAACTAATTACATACCATACAATGGCTAATCTTGGAATTGTAAACATTAAAGCTGGTTCATAGTCATCTATCATATCTTGAGTGAGGTATCCAAGCCTTAAGGCTCTAAGCAGAAGAAGAAATCGATTTAGTGAGAGATCAAACTCTTGAAGAATACATTTCAGGAAAAAAATGGAAAAGATTGTTACAAGCCAAACCAAACTAATACTATTGAACCACTTTTGTACAACCTAACTACTAAGTATCTAACTGCTGTAGCCTCTACCATACCAAAAAACAATATTTAAGAATAAACCTTTAACCACTTACAGCTTTTATAGACAAATAAAACCAAAATAATTTTTATAACATTTCCCTTATTATTTACTATTTCATGTCAAGCTTCAGCTTGTTGTTGAAATCCACTGGTGATTAGTTTTTCAACTTAAAGTAACGCTTTTAAAGAAACGGTGAAATTATTTGGTTGCATTTAAGTAAAATTTGCTGTAATCATCTATGTCAATCCCTCTAAACTGTTCAGTCAAACTAAAATATAAAACCTAGTTCTATACAGCAGCTATTATTCAAGTCTACAAATTTAATATTTATGGGAGACCTCATAGTCCTCTAATAACTTCAAATATCTCAAGCCCCTTTTAGACTAAACCCCAATTTGCTTCAGCTTCTCACTTGGCTTTCTTCAGAATTTCTTTATTTTCTCGTAAGTTCCATAACATCCTCACACTTCCCTGATTTTACCACATCAGTAAGATATGGTAAAATGTGCACTCAAAACTGAACATTAGTCCACCTGAGATCAGCACGTGGCCTACTCTCCCTTTTCATTGTTACAGTTTGTTGCAAGATTGGCCAAATCTGCAAGTGAAAAACAACAATTATTTTCTCATATGGGGCAAATGTATAAATGTAATAGCTCTCTGACTGATGGAAGGTAATTCCTCCTACTTGTGACCGTTCTGAGTTGTAAACCTGTCTTCCAAAATGCCTGGAACACCTCTGACCTTGCTGTTACCTACAGACAGTGGCAGTGTGCTCTGTACCCCTCCACTGCTTAACAAAATATTGACTACGCCAGACCCAAGGTCTTACTTTACAGGTTCTCCTAATATGACTGTAAAATCAACACTTATTACAAGTGCGTTTTCATAGTCAATTGGTCTAATAATTCCATCTAGACTGTTATTTACTAGCTTCCTTGTGAGAAGCGTTACATTGCTCAAAACCTCACTACAGCTGGATATTTCACATGCGATTCCCCTTTACTGCCCACCTGCTAGGCTAGGAAAAAAAAAAAGGTTCAACAAGTCTGTCCTTGCGCTTCAATCAAAACAACCCCATGCAACACTACCAGTATAGGGAAGAATGGCCAGAACGCTGCCCAGAGAAAAAGAACCTTGGGGTGTTGGTTGACAGCAGCCTAAACATAGCCACTTGGGCACACTGCTGTCTTAAAATGGCCAGTGGCATCCTGGCTTGTATCAGGGATTGTGTGACCAGCAGGACCAGAGAAGTGATTGTCCCCCTGTACTCAGCACTGGTGAGGCTGCATCTTAAATACTATGTTCAGTTTTGGGCCCCTTTCTACAAGACATAGAGGTATTGGACTGTGTCCAGAGATGGACAACAAAGCTGGTGAAGGGTCTGAAGAACAAGTCTGATGGGGAACAGCGGAAGGAGCTGGGAGTGTTTAGTCTGGAGGAGGCTCAGAAGAGACCTTACCACTCTCTACAAGTCCCTGAATGGAGACTGTGGAGAAGTGAGTGTCGTCCTCCCACTTCTAACTTAGAAGAAAAGACAAGAGGAAATGGCCTCACATTACACCAGAGGAGGTTTACATTGGAGATTAGGAACAGCGCTGGAGCTGACTGCCTAAGAAAATGGTGGAGTCACCATCTCCAGAGATATTCAAAGGACATGTAGCCGTGGTGTTTGGGGACATGGTTTAGTGTTGGACTTGGCAATGTTGGGTTAATAGTTGAACTCTATCTTAAATGTCTTCTGCAAAAACTGTACACTTCAAGCGAATTCATATTTTTCTTATCACATACTTCTACAAGAACTTATGAAACCATGGATTTTTTTAAAACAAAATCCCTTAATACAAAAAAAGTCAAGCTCCCGTCCTCTAAGATTTTGAAGACCCTTTACAAGTTCTTTTTCATCATCACTAGAGATTCACAGATGATTAGAATCACGTTGCCACGTATTCTTGCATAAAATATCAATAACTCTTGATGCCTTCAATGGATATTGCTTATTTAAATGCTTAGTCTTCATTTACACATCCAAAACTAGGCATAGGTATACAATTGATTAGTTTATTAACTTCTTAAGGGTTTATTGTCTATGAAACAAAAAATAGAGGCTTCTGACTGGCAAGCATGTGAAGGCTTTTAAAATTTGTACTTGGATATTTATTAGAAAAGCAAAGTACCTGGTGTTTTATGCTGTTTTTAAAGACTACAGTTCAAGTATTTCTACAAAGGACTGACAGTAAACATAGAAATTAAAGTTTAGTACTTAGCTAAAATGCTTACCTCTCCACAGTTTCACAGAAAAGTACGATTACCTCTTGCTGTACATAATATTCTTTCGGTGACTTCACAGGTACCATGGCTGACACATAACTACAAAGATTATAAAAATCATGTACTACTACTTCACATGCTTCAACAAAGGATTACAACATTGTTATAAACAAAACCAAACATTTCCTATACCATTTTGTATTTATTTTGACAGCACTGAGTATGAAATGAATTTTATAGCATAAGAATCTGTAAGAAATGCAGCCAATTTACTTACTGCAGATCGAGGCAGTGTAACTCAGTGGTAGATCAGGGATATAATCACACACATTCAGCAATCAGAGTTCCATACCATGTGGCACAGGGAGGTAGGTACTAGAAGGACCTTTACTGCCACATCTAAGACAGAACTGTTTACTCTGCATTTCCTTGAGAAAAAGAACCTGAAATAAATGCACATTTTTTCTGGAAAGTTTTTACCTGATATTAGTGAAATGCAGTTACTCAGCAGAGACTTTAAGGTTGGCATTCTTTCTATGTGCAATTACATCCAAAAGCACTAATTCACAAGGTAACAGACATTGGTACAAGTGGCTTTGTCACCATATTATCTGTCATTTGCAGAGTAGAAGTAACACAGGGAGGGAAAAAGGCACCTGCAGAACAACTTCCAAGAAAAATGCTGTTTGCAGAGAGTTGGTACAAACAGGCCAGAAAATGTGCACAGTAACTCCCAAGGGTCAGTTACTGATTGCCCATTGCTGTCGGCATTCAAAGCCATACTTAAGAAGACGGTTTTAGCCAACGTCTTCAATTGAAATTTTGTTGTAATGTAACAGTATAAATGATGCTTTTTGGAATCATAAAAAAAATCTCTTACTTGAGTAAAATAATACAAGAAAATATGAATACTGAGGAAGGGTAAATGGTAGCGAGAAACAGCACAATCTATATATATTATTCCCAAGGAAAATTTAAAACAGTAAGACAAGTAAAACAATTGTAAGAATCTTGTTCTGCTGAGGGTAGGAACTTCTGTATTGTATTAGATTGACAGATAATCCTATTCAGTATTCTGTAACTGTGTATAGCATCAAACATGTAACAGACATGCAGGAAGTTGGCTTCAATTCTGAATCACAATGCAAGACTTGGTCAATGGGATCTCTGATGCAATAAACCCCAAAAGCAGATTTTTTCTTTTTTTTGCTGTAAACGTCCAGATCATTTTTCAATCACAAGTTCTTAAATCAGTGAGTTCCTTTGGTTAACTATAGCTGTGTAAAAGCACTTCCTTTATCATATTTGAATTTGCTTTCCTAAATTCATTGGGTGCATCTTGCTTGTATCTATCTCTAAGCACAAAAAAAGAAAACCTCATCATCTCTAGCCTGGTTATCATACTTTTTCTTTATTTTCTTAAAAATGTTTCAGTCTCTTATTTGTTGCCTTTCCACTGAGAAAGAAAACATTCAGTGAAAAGATTTATGGCTTCCTTTTGTGTCTTGGAAAGTCTCCCTCAAATGCCATATGCCAGTATGCAAACAGAAGATTATAGTTTAGTTGAAGAGAGCAAATGCTGATTGCTAAAAAGCTATTCAATTTTGTTTTCATTATTGCTACATTGGAAGCAAAAATTTAACAATATAACAAGTTACTGAAGAATTCAAATACTATGATAAAAAAATTACATACTTATCCCTCATAAAAACAGAACAAAACAGACAACTTTCCAAAACTAACATGCTGCACAACAGCTGTAGCAGCCAAGCCACTGTCTAAATACAACACATTTACTGTGGATCTTTTACCTTAATTCAAATTCAGCGAAGAGGACATCAAAATGCTTGAGTGAATCTTTCATTTTTTCTGTGTAGAGATTCAAATCCCTCAAGGCCTGGTCACGAATGATATTTCTGACTTCCTCTAAGCTTCGGGTCAGATCCTTGGCCAATGGAGTCATAGCCATACTCTCAATTTCACGATTCATAATAATTGAACCAGCAGCCAAACACTATGAAATATATTGAGAAAAAAATACTCATTTTTACCAAGTCATTTTTGTCTTCGAAAAAAGGGGCAAGACACAATATTTAACATTATGAACAAAACTAAGAATTTTCTACAAACTAGGGCTAAGTACTGAATGAAGGAAAGACCTAAGATTGGTATGCCAAGAGTCATAAGCCTTCACATAAAAATTTAGAGAGCAGTTCAGTCAGGCAGACATAAGAACAGGAGGAGGTTCAAGTGCCAGAATGACAGAGCTGCCAGAACTTGAAGCTCTTCTCTCATTAGTTAGGCAATAAGCATTGGTAGGATATATATTCAATAAATGCATATGCAAGGACTGCTTGCAGAAGAGAGAAGTGAATCCAACTAAATGACGATCAACAGTGTTTTGATTCAGGTTAGATTGCTTGATTCTGTAAAATAAATCTATTCCTTACAAGAAGAACAGAAATTCTGCAACCATGATGCCTTTTGCAGCACAACTGATTGAACCAGCTATCAGACCAGAGCCCCAGCTAGGCCAGTCCCCTGCCTCCTACAGATGCTGTGAATGTACTTTAGAGGAAAGAACATAAGATCCAGGTCAGAGTGACTCTCCCCTTTCAGTTTCTAGAAAGCAGCTATTTAAATGACTCCCTCTGACTCATACTGTAACAGATCCATAACACTTTTTTAAAATACATGCTACTAATCCCCAGCTATTTAGTTGGCTGCTGCTTTAATTTCTTTAGGGATGCATTTGGCACACAACAAGCACTGCCATAAATCGTACTTGTTACATTAAAGGAAATATCTGTATTAACTGAAAATATACAAGGTGGTTGTAGTCTCAAAGTTTTCTTCTCATTTTTTTTCATGTTTTCTTTTCCATGTCCATTTGCATCTCTGTCTCCTTCCATGCCCCTGCACTCTCCTGGATGGGAGACACTTTTGCATGTCTGTATGGGACTCAGCAATCCCAGCCGTTACTCAGCAGCCTCAGATGATGTTTGCACCTCTTAGCAGTCACAGCAGTACTTGTGAGAAAGCATGGATAAGGCAAGTGTTACCTGATAAGAATATATAAGTGTATATTCATAATAGTTCCGGTAGTCTACCTCACTAAATGAATTTGCAGGACAATGTCTACAGTAGCACATATTCACATTACTTTATCACTGCATGTGCTACTTTCTCTGAAACCAACAGGTTTCTCCAGCCTGTTGGTTTGATTTAGAGACAGTGAAAGTTTGATTTGTGAAGTGTGAAAGCATTGGCTTATGCAACACAAACAGTGAATAAAGAGAGACTTTTTTTCCCCTTCTGCAAGATACTGTATCAGTGAGTCCCTCAAGCACTTTCCACAACACGAGGAGCAGTCACTACATAGGCTGACACTTCTGTTTGTTCATTGCTATAATTCCTGGTTTGTTAGTGCATTGGAGTAAAAAAAGATAATGCTATTCACTGGGAATCATTATGAGTGGTTGTAAAAAAAAGAATTACCTAATCTTCTCCTACCTGACTACCAAGGAAGCATGTTAAGTCAGGGTGTCACAGCCTCTCAGCATTTTAAAACAGAGAGCACAGTGTCACGTGGATGACTGCAGTGAGGGTCATACGACAATGAGTAAAAAAACCTCCTGTTTTTGCTGAGAACAAGGTTATAAACTATTGATACCTCAAATTCATGTTAAAAATTTCTATCTGTGACTCCCTTGACTCAGAGGAGCCTACAACTAACAACTGTCAAAGTTTCACAAACAAAACGTATGGAAGCATATTGGACTTAACAACATAGGAACTACTGACAGAGCACAAACGTTAAAAAGAAAGGAGGAACTGGTAGAGGAAAGTCTGGATAACAGCAGAAGCTGAAAGACTGCTTCAAACACAGGAGAGACAAAGTTGAAAACAACACCACAACATGGTGGTTTGTGGGATGTCTAGACTACTCCATGCTCAACTCTCAACAAGTCCAACAGACCTGAAGACATTAAGCTTAACATTAAAGATACCATAGTGATTTTTTTTTAAGCCAACATACTGCATCAGGATAAAAATATAATCAAAAATATTAATCAAATGCTAGTTCACAAGATAACAGTTTTTAAGAGGTGGTCATAACAGCAAAGAATTACAAAAATTAACTAGTGTGCTATCAGTAACAATACCTACCAATAAGGTATCAATAACCTATCGATAGCAAAACCATAGGTAAAAAAAATCCAGCCACTGAGCAAGCTTTCTAAGATGTTTACTTTGCTCTGTAATTACATGTACCATTCTCAGGAAGTCTCAAGACATACTTCAAACTTCTGGCTTTAAGTCACCAAAAATTACCCATTAACTCCAAGTAACAGAACACAAGACACTTACTTCTGCTCCAAACCAAAGCTGTCCTGCAAGGTTGTCATGGCGTATTTCCTCTGGAAACTTCACACAAAAGTCTCGGTTGGCCCGTTCATGTGGAATGCATTCCTCCATGATTTGATTTATGATGTTCAAGACATTATCCTGAAACAAGACACAAGATAGCATATATACTGTTCCCATAAAATTCCCACTTTTTTTTCCCCAACTTTTAATGAAATTTATTGGTGAGGCCCAAACTAATTAAACAACATAGAAAATGCAGCATGCCTATAGGCATTGTGGAGTCTCCTTCCTTGGAGACCTTCAAGATCCGCCTGGACACATTCCTATGCAATCTGATCTAGGTGGACCTGCTTCTGCAGAGGAGTTGGACTAGATCTCCAAAGGTCCCTTCCAACCCCTACCATTCTATGATTCTATGATTTAACTTTTACAGTCAAACACAGACAAAACAGGGAGGAGAATATTGAATAGAAGGAGAAATAGCAAACTTCACTTCTAGCTTTCCTGGAGACCGTTTCTCAGATTCAGTGCAATTGACTACTTCAGAGAGACTTCTGATGAGGAGGCATGACTTAAATAGCTTATTAACTCCCTCTATCTGTCTGTAAAGTATGTGTAATGAACTAGACATACGAGAAAATTAGATTTCTCTCATTTCCTCTCATCGGCTGTCATGATCTGTACTTCATCATTCCTCAAAGGGATATGTGACAGAATACCTGGGAGACATTAGAAGTAGAATGATAGTGGGACCATTGGGGTTGAAAAGGTTTCAATTCATCCTGAGACTCTAAAGCAGGCTGTTTCCATGCTTGAGTCCCAGGGGGCATGGGCTGGCTTGGTCCACCTACTGCCACCTCAACCCTGGCCAGGGGACACTGCACAAGTCAGAGAGTCTTGGTAAGTGCTCTGACCTACACCTGCACCAGGACATGGATTTAAGATCTATAACCAGTTTCTTGATGTGCAGTCCGTAATTTGTATTCATTTACTTGAAAAGATAATTGTTACATATCTCCGCTGGGAACTGAATGGAACTTGATTAACATAATAAAGGTAGATTCAGAGCACAAAAAAGGCTGACCGCTGTCATTCAAGATGTTTTGTCTTTCTCATGCTTCCTCCAGTACTTACAGAATTCATGTTCTATTTCAAATACTTCTCAAACAAATAAAACCAAACCTGGCTGTACAGAACTGTTTAACAGACATATTGGCTTCAAGTCTACACTTGACTTTTGTTTTGAAAAAATATTTTTTAACAGTACTAAAAAAATAATAGAATTTGGGAGTTTTGAAGAAACCTGCTCCATTTCTATGTTCCCCACCAAGACAAACAAAACCTAGTTTAGATAACAAAAGAAATTTGTATTTAATGTAATTTCAGTGCAGATTGCATTACTTGCTGTTACCACAAAATAATCTTAACATTAATGCCATAATCTCAGTTGTCTTCACATAAAAAAAAATAAATAAAAGAACCAAGCCACTGGTAGTATTTATTACACATTGGTATAAGTTACTTGACATGTTAACAATTACAACATTTTTATATAAATGTAGTCTGTCACAGTTGACACATTCCATTTCAGTAAAGATGTTCATGAGCAAATACCACTCTGTACATTTAAAACTGACTGGTACACATAATACTCAACTACCTGCTCTACAAACCCAGCTGAAAAATCAAATGCTCTGCAGCTTCTCCATGGTATCACAACACAAACCGTGGCCAAGCAGGTACAATAAGAGACAAGACAACATCACTAGATTCACTGCCATATAAATTACTCTGTCCAGAGACATATACCTGAGGCTGCTAGGTGTAACATACTGACAGGATTAATGGGGCACTTGGATCCCAAGTGGAATCCAAAGATGCCCACTGTAGAAATTGAGAGAAAAGCCAACTTCATGGTATTTCCCAGAAGAAGACAGAACAAAGACAGCACCACTATTCTAAATTTCTGACTGAAGAACAAGCCAGTCTGACACCAGTTCCCCTCTCCAGAATAAAATGGAATCATATGCTAATTAATATGATGCTTCAACATGAGAAACAGTAGACTAATAACAAGTTTTCTATTTGCCTTCCTGCCATTTCTTAGTTCTTGGTACTAGAGTACACATCTCTCATCATTATTTAGGTAAATCTAGTTGAAGTATTTTACAAGTAGGTCTTATAAGGAAATTAAGTCCTAAAACACTTAGTTCCTACCTAAAGCTACAAACTAAAGAACAAAACTGAAGATTAAAGCACTTAATCTGTAGAAACACAAGAGCCACACATGACATATTTTAAATCAGTTATTATTCATCTCTTGAGACAGGGACTCTGCCTGTGGGTCCCAATTTATCACCACAGCAAGACAGGTTGGCACAATAGGATGAAAAACACCAATTCCTGTTTTCACAGAATTATAAGTTGGCAAAGTTCCTTTAGCACTGGAGACATATAGCTCTAAAAAGTAATACTACCAGTTAAATTTTACAAGAGCTGGAGGAAATACAAAGGAATACTAAGCCAGGGAACACCGAGAAGAATTCTATTTGTATCTGATTATATGAGACCTTAAATAACCTCATTCCATTGTATTTTAGGATACGATATTCAGTCTGTTTCACTTGCCACTCAACTAGAATATAGGAAAACACCAATTTATATCTTTTTTTAAAAAAAAGATACACGGAATGGGGTGAGAACCATACTGAAAAGCTTTCCTTCCTATTTCTTTAATCTACTTTCATCCTATCATTTTCAAGTGATCTTATTTTATGACAGCTACAAACCAGATGGAATTCATCTTTTATTATCACCTATGTACATACTCAAAACTCCTGACATATGGAAGAACACCTTATGGAAATTTAGTAAAGCAACAGGACTCATATCTGGCCAAGCAACTGTTCTGTACTTTTGTTCCTTTTTTCTAATTATTACACCTGTAAAAAAGTACTAAGATCCTGTCCAAATCATCTCAGAAGATGAGTATTATAAACAAAATGAAATTTTGTACCTTAATGCACTTAAATATTGCAACTGAAGGCAACAGGATATAACACAATTAAACTTCAGTACTATAATTGCTTTATAAAATTTTTAGCTTACCATTTGTCTGCCACCTAAATGACATTCAATATTCTTATTTCTTTCATATTCCTAGAATCTCTAGATAGTTCTCCTCTAGAGCACTCAAGGTCTATCAACACATCTCCAATTATGTCAAACTTTCTGAGTTAGTTACAAAAAAACAAAAGTTGTGCAGGCATCAGAAGTTAAACCACAACAGGTAATTACGATTTTAACATGCACTTCCCGATACATCACAATATGGACTAGTCGCAGTTGTCAGTAAAGTTACCTGGCTCACATAGTTTTTTGACAAAATGACCAGTTGCCTAAGTGAAAACGCCAATTAAGAGGATGAGTAGCTTTTCCTGCTTACTTTAGAGATGATACTAGAAGATTAGGGAAATAACAGTTAAAGGAATTTAGCCATTTAGCATATAAATGCTCAAACAGTTCTACAAGGTGAATTGGTTTTGCTGATTCAGGTTGTGCAACTTGTCAAACTCTGATTTTCTATTATTTTATTCCACTACAAAAATAAAAATCCCCAGATTACCATCACTTTCCTTCCCTTTACCATGCTTCCTTATGATACCTGGAACTATGTTACCTAAACAGAAAACCTGGAATACTTGATCCCATAATCACTTCAAATCTCAGCTGCTTTGGAACTAGGTGAACCAAGTTAGATAGACTATCCAACATACTGTAAGAATTTAGTTTTCTTCTTTAAAAGAGCTTCAAGAAACATTCAATTTAGTTAATTACTGTATTCTGCTTCGTAAGCAAAGGATGAATGTGTATGGATCCATTGTAGCATTGAGTTTTTGTTCCAAATTAAGCAACAGAAATCAATTAGTTGGAACTGAAGCAGTAAATCTTTCATTTGATCCATCTCTCCACATAAAAGCCTCTGGATTTTAACGTATCCTTTCGTGGCTTCACCTGTTGTTACCTTTTGATTCATTTGTTTCAGCTGCTCGGTTTAGTCTCTCCAGCATCACAACAGGCAGCTGCTACAGAGATTCTGCTTGGGGATTTACCCCAAGTTCATCCTTTCCTGGAAAATAAAGCTCAGTGCTTCAAGTCACAGATCACTTCTTTTCCATTTTGATAGGGAAGATAGCAAGTGGTAGGTAGACACTTTACATAGTTAGCCACAGTGAGGGACAAAAAGTTGGTTTATTTTTGGCCCAGCTGTAATTGATTGTAAGCTCAACCACAGCACAAAGCTGACAGCAGCCACTGCATTAGCTTTTGGAATAGGTACAGGAAGAAAAGCCAGTAACTTCATCTGACTTACATCCTAAAGCACACGTTAACATCGACAGAAAACAGACTTATTTACCCTTTTGTATGTGTCATTGATAAAAACCTATGTTGCTCTTCTACGCTATTACATTTAAACATGACCTTGGTGAGGTCTTATGCAAGATTTCTTCAGAGAAAGGTAACTTCCAGTGTTGTTCAGCAGCTCCTAAAAACCCATGTTTTTGAATTATCAGTAAATCTAGCCAGCATAATACAGTCTGTGATGGTATCACCATGAGCTTAAAAGATGGCATTTTAGCCTCTTCATTTAAATATGTCCTTCGCATTTCTAGTTTCTTTTTCTGGCTCGATACTAAGTGGTAGACCTCCTTCAACATCACATTTGCAACAAACAGAAGCAACCAATGAACACAAATTAAGGCCAAACATGCAAGAACTGTAATTAAAGCAATTAGCTTTATTCAAGGGTTTATGTGTTACCCTCTTTAACAGAAGAAAAAAAAAAAAAAGTTGACAAACTCTTTGATTTAAGTAACAGGATTCTAAATGACACTTGGAAATGTCAGTTTCAGTTCCACTGATTTCCCTCCAGCCCATCCTGCACAGATACCTAAGGCTGTGCTTTCAAGCTTTTTTTTTTCACCCTATCAGCTATTTGACCATTTCTCACTGTAAAATTATAGATCATAAAATCACAGAATCACAGAACGGTAGGGGTTGGAAGGGACCTTTAGAGATCACCTAGTCCAACCCCCCTGCAGAAGCAGGTCCACCTAGATCAGGTTGCATAGGAACACGTCCAGGTGGGTTTGAAGACTTCCAAGGAAGGAGCCTCCATACCCTCCCTGGGCAGCCTGTGCCAGGGCTCCTTCCCTCATCCTCACAGGGAAATAGTTTTTACTTATACTTAAATGGAACTTTTGGTGTTGCAGCTTCATCCCATTACCCCTTGTCCTGTCATTAGATACAACAGCAAAAAGTAATGTCCAAACCCCCTGACATCCACCATTTAGATATTTGTAATAGTGAAATGAACCATACTGAAACTTGTTTTCAATAAGAGTGAGAAAATCTGTTCTCAAGTACGGAACTTTGCAGCCAAGCCTGATTTTATGCATAAGAGCCAACTCAAGAACTTCATCCTCAGTGAATCAAAACAGTACTGGATAAACACTGGAACAGGCTGCCCAGATGGGTTGTGGAGTCTGCTCCTCTGGAGATATTCAAAACTCACCTGGACGAGTTCTTGTGTGACCTGCTCTAGGTGGTCCTGATCTCGCAGGGGGGCTGGACTAGATCATCTTTCGAGGTCCCTGCCAACTCCTGAGATTGTGTCATTCTGCGAAACATCATGGATATACACATGTTCTTACAACAGTGTATACATACTTAAGCCTTCTTCTACAGAGGCTCTAAAAAGTTTGTCTTTTAATATAAGACATTTAAAAATAATCCAGTAAGCGACCTGGTATATTAACATCCTATTTTACATAGTTCCATAGCAACAGACAACACATTGACTTTGAATATGGGTATCTGCTGCAATAAACATAAAATGGGCTTTCTCCTTTGCCAGTACCAGGCAATTACCTTCCCACCATGGTAAAGTGACTTCCAAAACCAACTAAAAGACATTTCAAGATTTGCCAAGCATGAAAGAACTTCAGAATGGCAAACAGCTGACACTGTCCTCTTCACATTGCTCCAAAGCTGCTCCACAGCTAAGGCCATGAGTGGAGGTGAGACAGGGTAATCATGATTTACTGCTACCTTTGCTTTGCTTCTTGCTCCTGCTGAGGGAAAGCATCCTACATCCTCAACACCACTGCTGGCTCCAAGCTTGCTCAGTACTGTCTTTCCTATGGTTCTTTGTTGCAAATGAATTCCCCGACCTGCAGTGCACACCATTTGCAATCCACTCGGCCCACACTGTTAGATAACATGCAATTTCGCTTTCTTTGAATGACCTTTCTGATCCATGAGAAAGTGAAAACTCATGGAAAATCTTGTTAACACAGAAAGCTATTATTCACCACTAGAGAAGAACACCCTATAGCGATTATTTTTTCACAGAAAGAAAAAAATACTTCATCATGTTAATCACTCACTACAGAAGATCAGATATGAATCTAAAATTCAGAAGGGAAATAAAATCCTTGTTAATTGATGAAGTTGTACTGATGGCCTAACTTATGATGAAGCATTTTATATTTTCTAGCCATCATGCTAATCATTCTGTAGTACAAGTGACCAAAGTGTCCCAACAGCAATGAAGAAAAGCTGTTAAATGAAATAATTACGCCTTTTTTTATCTTTGCTGTTTAAGAATTCAAAATTTTTATTGCTGCACATTTGTTTTCTACCCAGCTATATCATTCCACTGATCATTTAACATTCAAAATCTGCATTCATAGTCTGATAGAGAAAAAAGAAACACTTTTCTGACACTTACAGGCTATTTAGTGTATTTAGCACAATTAGACTCCATTTTCTCCACTCACAGTGCTTTGAAGTAAAAATATATGACAGGGTTGACAAGATTTCATGTTTACAAATGTCATGTTACCAACTTTCAGTCAGTTGCATACCCAAATAGCAAACAGGTACCTGACATGAACTGTTTGAAGATGTCAGGCAGCACAGAGAAGATGTCTGTTGGAGCAACGCATCTCTCACAAGTGATCATTACTAGCAGTAATGAAATGACAAACATTGTAAACTATTATAAAACAACTGAACTGGAAATGAAACTCAACAGGAAAAAACCACCAACAACTTCCAAGCAAACAGTACAGCACAGATGGGCACTGTCCAGGATTTAAGGTTAATCTTGACATCATCACTGAAATAAAAATGCTTTTCTTACCAGTTTCGCTTTCTTCTCTCAACTTGCACAGTCCCCACTTAAAATTAAATTGGAAGAGACTACATGAAAAGAACAATTTTCTTGAACAAACCTTGGTTCACTCTCCTATCAGTCAACTGCCCAGTCCTTCTGGCAGAAATTTAAGGCTTCCTATGTATGTATCAAGTGTATTAAATAAGAGAATTTCTCTAGAATTCAACAACTGTTATGTTTTACGGAAAGCCTTACAAACAGGTACAATTCAGAAAACAAGCATGATTCCCTCCCCACCACAGACAAGGAGTAACATCCAAGCATTCTGATTGTAGTGAACAGGCTGGAAGGGATCTGCTTTCAATTCCCAAACTGAACTCCCACTGTTAAAATGTACTGTTGTCTAGCATCCTTTCCAAACATTGAGATACAGAGGCTTCTTGCAATCAACTTCTTTCCTATCATTAAGCTGCTGTCTCCTTCATTGATCTCCACTAACATAACTGATATCTCCAGGGTTTGAACTCAAGTAGATTGGAAACACTTGACCAATTACTTTAGCTAAAAGTACTCCTGGCTCACTCAGAACTGTTAAATTGTTATATCAATTAACAAAATAACATTAGAAATAGATTCTTGCCAACCAATCATTACCAATCATTAAGTCTCAAAATCCAGCAGAGAGTCTCTTACACCTTTAGTCTAACTTGTCTCATTTTATGAGATCCATTTCTGCCTAATTCTCCAAGAAAATTGCTTCTGTCCATTGAAGAACATCAGACATGAAAACATTGCACCTCTGAACTGCCTCACTGTTCACAGTGATTATGGCACATACTCCCAGTTTGCTCTTGTCAAGAATGTTAATGAATACAATTAGTATTTCTTAGACAACTCACTGCCAATCCACTGTGACACCAGAATTGTCCTATGAGATATGTTAACAGCTCTTCACAGATACCTTCTTCATCAAGGGATTCTCATTAATGCTGACTGTTTTGTTAAAAAATTGCTCTCTTCAACATTGATACCATTTAGATAAAGCATAAAAATTAAAGAGCATATCTATTTTTTCTCATACCACTTCAATTCATCAGACAGTAGGGGACACATTCTGATAAGCTTCTACTATACCTAAAACAGAAAATCACTTTTCAAAGATGGGCAGCAAACACTCTAAGGCCAATTTGCAGTCTAAGTGTTAAGCAGTAAGGCCAACTTGAGAAAGCAGCCCCTTATTTCACCTATTTTGCAGGTTCTGTTCCCACCTCCAGGCTGTCACAGGCTATCTCAGTAGTAATGTCAGCTTACTTGGAATCACAGAACTGTCATGGTTTAGCAAGGAGCTGCTTTTGCTTGGTAACAGGGGCAGCGGGTTGCAGTGAAGATCTGGTAAAAAGTTTTTGGACTCTCCCCTGGCTCCTGGGTTCAGACCCACTCCCGGCCTGGTTGGGCCACCCTGGCACCTCTGCCATCACTATTTAGAGACAGGAATTTGAAGTGCTTGGCAGGAGGTGTAAAGGTGATACAAGATGGAGGTGACCACACAGACCCCACAGTCAGAGGAGAAAGAAGGAAGGAGGAGCAGCAGAGCAGAGACCCCTCTGCAAGCCATGGTGAGAACACAGGCTGTAACCCTGCAACCCATGGAGGACAATGGCAGGCCTGAGAGCCAGCAGCAGCTCCGTGTGAGTGCACCTGGATGGGCAAGAGACTGTGTGAGGAGGCGGCCATGGCACAGGACATGCTGGAACCTGCGCACTGCAGAGCAGCCCCACACGAGAGGCGGAAAGGAGCTGCTGCCTTTGGGATAAATGCACGTCAGAGCATTTGCCGTGTGTGTGTGTGTGTGTGTGTGGGGTACCCCACAGACACGCAGGGAGGACTGGTGTGGAGTCCGCCTGCCCTGAGGAAAGACAAATGGCAGAAGCTATCAGGAACAGACTGACTGAAACCCCCACTCTCTGTCTCTCTGAGCCGTTCAGCAGGGGAGGAGATAAAGACATGGGGATCAGGGCTCTGAGCCCAGGAAGAGGGGAGGAGTGGGGAACAGGTGGTCTTAAAGGGCTAGTTGGACTCTTCATCATTGTACCACTCTGTGTTGTTTTGTGTTGATTATGTTTTGGGTTCTTATGCTTTAGTTGGTATGGCATTAAATTATTTTCTGTTTTCTTCCCCAAGCCCAGTGGCCTGGTCTGTTTTGTCCTGGACCTTAAGTAGCAATTAAGCTCTCCCTGACCTTTGGCAATCCTCAGGTCTTTGGTACTTGAGGTTAATTGTGGTCTTTTGTTCCCTGATGGGCTTAAACCAGGACAAGAACCCTTTCAGTTGGAAAACACTTTCAAGATAAAGTCTAACCACTAACCTCACACTGCCAAGCCCACTGCTAAACCATGTCCCTCAGCACCTCAGCTACACATCTTTTTAATATATCCAGGGATGAGTACTCCACCACCTTCCTGTGCCAGCATCTAACAAGCCTCTCCAGGAAAGAGTTCTTCCAAATCTTCAGTCTCAACCTTACCTTGCGCAAAAGCCGTTACCAGGGAAAAGAGACTAATCTCCACCTTGCTACAATCACCTTTCAGATAGTTGTAGAGAGGGATCATGTCTCCCTTCAGCTTCGTTTTCTCCAAACTAAACACCCCCAGCTTTCTCAGCTGCCAGAGTTATGCTCCAGACCCATCACCAGCTGTTGTTCTTTGGGCATGCCCTAGAACCTCAGTATCTTTATTGTAGTGAGGAACTTGTACTACTTGTACAAATGTGAATCATTTCAGTTCATGGCTCCACAGTAATCCCGTTGATTTCACTCTTAGAAGTCCAAAGAATGACTCTGCACATGGATACATAAGTAAAGCTGAAGATGTTGTGTCCTAAAGATCTGAAGCTGACAACAGCTTATGTAAGTTGGCTCTGGATAAGGATCTATACAACCACCACACTCTCTCCTCTCCTGTCTATCAGCACTTTCATGCCACTGTGCATCCACACAAGGCATCAGCATGATTCCACCAAAGCCTACAACCAGGCTTCCAGGTGATCCCACCCATCCACAGTTGCTTACATACTGCTGGTACACAAACTGGGTTTCTGGAGCACACAGACTGGTGCTACAAGGAAGGACAGACAAGTCTTAAACCAGTTTAAGCTACCACGTTGACATGTGGGAGAAGAATAAGAATAGTGTAAGTGTGGAATGGACAACCTTCAAACTTAATCTGTCAATGGCCCCCAGAATTATTCTTGAAGGAACTAGGGATGATAATACAAATATTTGTTTGCACAGATTTCTTTTACAAAAACCATAGTTTATCTTGCTTGCCCAGAACTTAACTACATATATGAGAGATGATGCTCAGAGATCTACTAAAAATAAATGTTTATAACATTTTTGCCAACTGAGTCCCCAAGGGCTGGCTTTAATCAAAGACTGAGCAATCCACACGCACAGCTGCTCAAGTTATCTATAGGACTGTAATCTATTACAGGACTAAAACAACTGAAATAGTTTTTTTCCGAAATCACTCTATATATTTCCATTAATATAACTATAAAACCTAGTAGTGTTAATCCACAGCTCTGGTAGATCTACAAGTCTACTTGCTAGGAAAGAAAAGACCCACTTTGCATTAAACAACAATGGAAAATCAGATTTCATGGAATAGTGGTAACAGAGAGCTATGTTGAAGTTCTGCTACTGTAGACAAAAGACAAACAAAGTCCAATGTCACATTAAGCCACCAATAAAGAGTTATATCCAACAATAGTTCAATTTGCGTAACTCAAATCTTTGGAGACCTCTATCTGTATATTTTGAGTCATTTAAATATATCCTAAAAATTTACATGAAGACCATACTGTTCTCTTCGTTGAGGAAGGCCTTCAACATTTTCTTCTTAATATTAAAATATGATGTACTTTTAGACTCCTATTTGGATTGCAGAATAAGTCACACAGCCAGAAATATGTTAATTAGAGTCTCTACTGAGATAACTCTTCACATACCAGCTACAGGGTTAAATTGTTATCCAGGCAAATTGGTAAAATCTCTAAGGAGGACAATAGTACAAATAACAAACAAGGCTGACACTGAGGCCAGACATTTGTAGTAATGTGTGAAAACAGAAAATACTTCTTTTAATCCCAGTTATGACTTAAGTCAAAAGTAGACGTGACTTCAGACGTGTGCTCTTCCGATCTAAAATACTTCTTTTAATCCCAGTTATGACTTAAGTCAAAAGTAGACGTGACTTCGCAAGCCTGGTAGAATTCATCCTTGTTTATTTATGAGACTGCATCAGATGTAATCAGAACTAAACTCAATGGAAACAGAAATAAAGTCCTTCTCACACTACCGGAACAATTCTAAAGCAAAACTTCCAAAAGCTTATATCAGTAAGACAAGTACTTCAGTGCCTCAGTTGGACAACTCAATTCAACAAGCTCTGCAGCGTAAGATGATCACTTACGCTTGTACATGAATCACTATGCTGTTTTATTATGAGTAGTATGTAAGTGGAAGAACAATGACTTTAGCAGTAGTTACAGATACCCTGGGGCAACTGAGAAATCAAAGAATACAAATATCTGTTGCTTGGTATTTTCTTGAGTAATCTTTATGCACAGAAACCTTAAACTGAAAATGTATTCTCAGGGTAAACCCAAGAATTTATATTGTGTACATCACACACAATATCAAGAGCATTACGTATTTTTCAATTAAATTCTGGGCTTTTTTCTGACCTATGGAACAAGGAGCAGTATCAGCATATAAAAGAACTTAGCTTCATTTGCTTCACAGCAGGAAAAATTGTGTACGTCGGTTAATACTGCTGCTGTTCATCTCAACACTGCTTTTAAAGGTGTTGAAAAAAAATAGCACTACTCTGCAAAACCTAGAAATCCATCAGGAGAGAAAAGATGGCAAAAGGAAAGAGGTAAGCATTCTTAACCAACATACCACACTTCATTTCACTAAATGACTTATTTTAAAAAGCCTTGAAAATGGGAAATTACGTGTGCAAGTAGTGAAAAAGCACTAGTAGCATTTAGCAGCAACACATATCACCCAGCGTCCAAACTCCAGCCATTCAATCAGCAATTTATTGTGAAATTATATGCTAACAGTAACAATAAGGAAATATGAAATTCACCTACTCTCTCAAGCCCCCAAATATTTTGTAATGTCTCCTTTCAGTTTTATAAGTCATTGCTCTCCCAATGCATAATAGATATAGACATATATGTAGATAACATCTAAGGGCTTCCTTTTATTTAATGAAAACTTTATGACCATCTGACAAATGAGGAAACAAGACTGCACAATATTCCATAAAACAGTCTTCATAATAATCCATTATTCATACTTGAAATACATACACACACAGCGTTATAACATTGATGTTAAATCCCTTGAAAATTGATGAAACAGTTAACAATTCATGGATTACTTCATACAAAGCCAGTCTTTATTTTGACTTTCAAGTACATTAAGGTCACAATGAAAATTGAATTTTCACTGCTAAGAACTGTCTTTAAAAAGATCATCTGCCGTCTTGTCGTCCTTATCATATTTTCCCAGCATTAAAAAGAAAAATTAAATGAGAAAAAGGAGCTTTTTCCTATATGACTAAGTGAAAAAGCTTCTAACAGAAGAAAATGGAGTTAATCCCCAAGTATGGAAATACTACCAAATAAATAATTTGCATGTACTGTTAATCTTGCTAACAGGGTGCTACCACATGCATACAGAGGAAAGGAGGAAAATTGCAGCATCTTTAAGTCATGAGACTACATTAACGATTCAGTGCCTGATACTAGAATTTATCCTTTTTTTTTTTCTTTTGGCAACAGTAAAAAAATTTTAAAAGGAGAAATACAGCAGAGCTGACAGCAATCCTCTGACAGCACTGCTGCAGAACGTGGAAGAACTAAAAAGCCCCTGATAGTCAGACCCATCACATTCCATTAATTTCTACAGAATTGATCTGGTATAGCCTCATACTTCACAAATGCTGAGAAAAGCCAAATGACCTGGCTTCACTGTCCTCATTTAGCCTTTAAATGCTCTGGGAATGACACCAGTGTGTCTCAGGTCTACTGTGTCAATATTCAATCAAGATACCAACATGTCAATTTTCCTTAAAATAAGGAAAGTGATTCAGAGCAGATAATACCATAAATGGAACATCAGCTGATCTTTTTGAACAGAATGTTAAAAGACTTCATAACCTCAGAAGTTAAGAGCCTTCTATAGTCAGGTTTCTCTTTCACAAAGAAGAATTGAACTTGAATAAAATTTGTGACATCAGGATCAAAAAAACCAAAACCAACAGAATACTGTTGTAATTGAAGTACAGATAAAATATTCATGTGACTCTCGTGTTATCACCTCATATTTCATATGGATACTTCATCCCCTAAACTCAGTGTTTTTTCATCAGAGTTTGCATGCACTGAATGTGGTCTCTGTGAGCAGACAGTGCTGTGTAACCTCATATCACAGTCCTTTCCTAATAACCTATGGCTTCCCCAGCATGCACTACTTCATATAATCACATCTCTCTTTTTAACTGATAAAAAATTAATTGTATTTTGTATACAAAGATAAGTTTCCTTTTCATTATTTACCAACTTGTCAATCTAAGTTCAGTTTCACACCTGTTTATTATTGATTGCCACCTGTAATGCCATTCCCTGCTACACTAACTTTGATTTATTTTTAAATATATCTCAAAAGGCACATTCTGAAGACTCTTTACATTTCCCACTACAGAGAAATCCACCCATGCTCTATGACAGAACTGCTCACTGCAGCTGTCATGGACACTTCCTCCACTTCAGAAATTGTAAAATGCATTTTGTAAAGCTGCAACAACATCAGCATTTCCTATGGTAGTGATGCTTTTTTGTTTTAAAAATGATCTACAAATCCACAAACATGGTGTTAGCAAAGGTGAAAGGCAACTGGACCGGTTTCCCTGTATCAGAGTGAAATTAGTAGCCGCCTCCTGAAGTGACCCATTATCAAACATCTTAGTGTCTAATTGTAGCAGTGATGGAGTATCAGATAAAGAGCTTCCCCAACTTCTAGACTTGTATTATCGACCCATCCCCTGCTTCAGAAACAAATAACATTTCTAACCTTTTAAGATATGCAAAAAACATCCTTCAAACATGTAAAGTAAAATATTTTTTTATTTGCATTTTCGATTGTAATTCAACAAGGCCAAGAGCAACTGTGCAACTGCACCTGTGTCTGGGAAACCCACAATATCAAGAGAGACTTGCTGGATTGACAGCAGCTCTGTGGAAGAGGACTTGGAGATGTTGGTGGACGAAAAACTGACTATAAGCCAGCAAAGTACACGTGCAGCCCAGAAAACCAACCACACTCTGGGCTGCATCAATAGAGGCCACAAAAAAGAAAAATCAGGGGTATGGAGCACTTCTCCTTTGAAGACAGCCTAAGAGAGTTGAGGTTGCTCAGCTTTGAGAAAACTCCAGTGAGACCTTCTAGCAGCCTTCCGACACTCAAAAGAGCCTACAGGAAAGATGGGAAGTGACTCTCTATCAGGAAGTGTAGCGACAGAATAAACTGAAAGAGGAGAGATTTACATTAGCTATCAGGAAGAAGTTCTTCCCTGTAAAGGTGGAGAGACACTGGAATAGGTTTGTCCAGAGAGGCTGTGGTTGACTATCCCTGGAAGTGCTCAAAGACAGATTGGATGGAGCTTAGAGCAATGTGGTCTAGAGGAAGGTGTCCCTGCCCATGGCATGGGGGTTGTAAGTAGATTATCTTGAAAGTCTTTTCCAACCCAAACCATTTTATGATTTTCACATGCCACTTGTGACAAAGATTCCTTAGATGGGCTCCCAGGAGCATTTTGGACTGTATTTTTTTCCCACAGCCACTTCTACCCTCTTTCAATACTCTACAGTAAGCTCCTTCAGCCTCTAGATTGGAACCACTCGAATTTGTATTCCTCTACAATAAAGATAAAGCTTTGTTTTCACTGACATTTGAATCTAAACTCATTTCATAGTGATGCTTTCAAGTTGTCACATTGAGATGGAAGAAACAGGCAGAGAAATCTGGTTGAAACAAATTTTTATGACCTTCATTATGTATTTTATATAGCCACAGAAATTGAGACAGACAAGTGATATCAAGAGAACAATATATGCTCCAGCTTTCTCCAAGGGGCTCCAATTTCTCAGCAACATTAACTTACACTGTGATAGATAATGAGGGTCAGATTCATAGGTGTCTGCTTCTTACTCACTACATGGAGAAGTGACCTACGCATGAAGCAGCCCACTAAAGGATACGTTAGAAAGCCTAATGTTACAGCAAACCAAAACTGCTGATTGCAGACCTAAAAATGCTGGACTGCCAATTGCAGTAATTCAAGAGGTGCTTCGCAAGCAGGCAAATAGCAGGGCAAGAGCCAGTATAACCAGCTACTAGTCAATGCAGTATCAATCACTCCTACCAGTGAGACAGAAACAGTTATGTTCCACAAATACCATAAATTCCCCATTTTACTATTCTGTGTTAAGGTGCAAGGAATAACACAGCCAGACAAGACAAAGGATTGCTTCAGGTTAGAGTCTTAATGGGAGCAAATTCCTTCCTAGTGTACTTGAGCAGATCAGATTACACATTGCTGAGACATAATGTGCACTTCAAAGAATAATTTTGACAAAGCCATGCTGGGAATTGACTCATATGCTATTCTGAGACCTCACTACTGTATGCAGAGAAAATTCTCAGCCTACTGAAACAGCAAGTACTATGATCCTGAAAACATTTTCACTATGTACAGTACTTGTGCACAGGTTCAACGTTTACCTATCAAGTTGTAACAAAGTTTCCAGGTTAGAAACAAAGGGTTTTTCTACTCTTTAACAAAACCCATGAAGTTCTAATATGTAACAATAAGCCTAATTCATTTTAAATAGCTAAGAAACGCTTTTAAGCCAAGTAATAAGATATTAATCAATGTGAAAATAGTAATGATCAAGGCAAATTAGTGCAAAGAATAACCCAACATATGGATGATTAATTACAAGTGTACACAGAGTACCATTACTTCTTACAAAATTCAATATTGTGTGATGTTAGCAGCAGCATAGAAAAAGATACCTTATTATAACACTAATATAAAAATACTTAGATGAATTATTTATGTTGCAGGGAAAAGAAGTCCTCAGACAAACCAACACTGCATATTACTCAAGGCTCACTGATGCAAACATGCTTTTCTTAAGTTATTTCACTCTTAACATCAGTCAAGTTCAACAAATCAAAGTATGATACCCCACCTACCCCTTTTTTTTTTTTTCTTCCCCATTTAACACAAGCTTACATAGCTCTTCATCACGTGTGTCTGGACACTTCAGCTTCTGTTAATTTTAAATGAAACTGGTAGAGGAGGACATATTACATTGCATAGGAATTAACCACACCATAAATGCAAAATATGCCATGCTCTTACAGAGTTCTACCACTGACGTGCAAACACTGAAGCAAAATAAGAGATGTCATTTCTCTAATAGGCTACCATAGCAGGAAGTAAGTGTTAGATCACATTGATGTGAAGCTCTGAAATTTATTACCATGATTCTTACTCTTAGATGTATGCTACTCAGCATCATGCTATTCACTCAGCTCATAGCATTTGACACCCATGTTACAAGAGACTCAGAAGGTTTGAAAAGTTAATTTCATATAATCATATAACGGTAGGGTTGGAAGGGACCTTTAGAGTTCATGTAGTCCAATCCCCCTCCAGAAGCAGGTCGACCTAGATCACGTTGCACAGGAACATGTCCAGGCGGGTCTTGAAGGCCTCCAAAGAAGGAGACTCCATATCCTCCCAGCCTGTGCCAGGGCTCCCTCACCTGAACAGTGGAAGAATTTTTTCTTATGTTTAAATGGAACTTCTTGTGTTGCAGCTTCATCCCATTACCTCTTATCCTGTCGCTAATTACTATAGAAAAAAGATGCCCCATTTCCCTGACATCCACCCTTCAGATATTTGTAAATATCAACGAGATCCCTCCTCACTCTTCTCCAGACTCAACAGCCTCAGTTCCCATAGCCTTTCCTTGCATGAAAGATGTTCCTGTAAAAAGTGTGATTTTCACTTCCAAAAAGCACTAGATGCTTCAATCTTGAAGTAGAAAAAATTAGGTACATCTGCTATAAAGCATTACAACCTTTAGGCAAAATCCTTCTCTTAGTCTGAATCTGTTCACACACCTGTAAACTTTGTAATGTCCCAAGTTGAAAACACAAAGACACAAAACTTACTTCTTCAGATATAGTTAAGATCCAACAGAACATAACTCCTCTCTAAAAAGAATCAGAGTTTGTAAGACTTGCTGGTCTTCCAGAAAAACAAACAAACAAAAAAAAACAAAAAAGCCCAACATCACACTAAAAGACATCTCTCTTGTCAATAGAGCATAAGAAAAACTCAAAACCTCATCTATTAATCAAGTAGACACTATCAGAAAATCATATGAAATCAAGCAACCTAGGTACCATCAATTAATTTCAAAATTTGTTGATAAGGCAGAAGGGTCAAGGGATTTTAGAAATCTTTGTCATTAGAAAATACTGAAATTGGATAGAAAGATTATCCCTCAACCTCAAGGAGGCTAAAAATTGGGACTCATCTGGAAACCGTAATAAACAAATGGAAAAAACAAAAACAGGAAAAAAAGAAATCATGCCAAGACTGCAGGTCTGGATAACTACATTCTGTGATGACAAATCCCTCTTTAAAGAATCACTTGAAGAGTCACTAAGAACATATCTATAGAAAAAGGTGTCAGAACTACATGATATTTGTTTCAGATAGAGTCATTGCACAATGTGGCTGCACTCCTTTTGTCACATGCACAACCTTCCACTGCAACCATTTTGACCCCAGGGCTAGCTATTGGTTCTCCATCTTGTTCAAACTCTACCATATCTTCGGCTGAAACTGATGTTTCCCCTTACCATGCAAGTACTTCATTAGCAAATAACTGCATTCTGATCCTTAACAAAACACTGTTCCTTCTCTTGTTTGTCATTTACAAAACAAATTCTCAAAAGGAAAACACAAAAACTATAGCTTTTACACAAAGTATTACAAAATAACTGAAGTCCTAATTAACAGAGCCATTTCTGAAGTGATATTTGATGATGATCTGACCTATTCTGCAGAACTTTGAAGATGATGAATTGTTTAAAATAGCTACATGAAAAAAAAACCCAACATTTCCATCTTTGCTTTCAGCTCTAGCAACAGATTGTTTTAGCAACAGCAATCTGTTTTATAAATGAAAAGAAGAAATTGCCAGACATCATAAAGTATTAAGAGTCACATGGTGGTGAGTCACTATGTAACAAACCAAACAGACCAAAGAACTATTGGATTTAGCATTTCTTGCATTCCTACAGGTGAAAAATTCCGCAAAGCTGCTTTTTGAACAGATCAGCTCCTCAGGTCTGCCCGTATTCCAAGAGACAGATCAAAAACCCTGTGCACCTGCACAGTATCATTTTTAACTTGGTGGACATATAAATTAATCTTTATTACCCTAGTAATTCCTCATAGAATTCTCCACAATTGACAGAAATTGTTTACTCCTCACACAGATATCCTCCCACCACCCGAGCATGGTATCTGGACTTGAATCTGCTTTGCTTTAAAGTGTCTTTCTCTGGTGTCGCAACACTTGCTCCTGCCCATCCTCCCAGTGGGACTGGGAAGAGAATTAGGTGGAAAGCAAAATCTGTGGTTTCACATAATATTTTAATAACTAAAATCAACTACAATATAATTTCCCCTAATGAGAAAATATTTTAATAGTAACTGTAATGAAAAGGAATATTAATCAAGGGAGAAAACACAACCTCAGGAAGAGAAATGATGCCCAATACAACTGCTCACCACTTGCTGACCAGTGCCTGAGCAGCTATCAGCCCTCTCCTTGCCAGCTCCCCTCAGTTTCTAGACTGGGCACGATGCTCTGTGGTATTGAAAAGACATCATGGATATGCTCCCTCCCAGCTTCTTGTGCTCCTGCTAACTGGCAGAGTCTGAGAAACTGAAAAAGTCTTACTCAAGGTAAGGCCTAATTAACAGCAAACAAAACACTGGGGTATTATCAACATTATTCTTATACAGATCTACAGATCTTACACAGAGCGCAGTATCAGCTACTGGGAAGAAGATGAACACTATCCCAGCCAGAATGAGAGCACTTAGCAGCAAAACTACCAAAGTATTTCTGCAAGTACAAAGTATATCACAACAACAGTTTCTACCTCTAAAAATTCGTGTTTTTTTGTTCTTAGATGTAGAATGGCAGTGTTACAGGGAAAGTTGTATTTGCTCGATTGTTTTTCAATTTCTGATTTGTATTTAAGTCAAACCATGAAATCACTAAATTAGTTTTTGCAGTCTCTAGTTCTTCTCCCTTCAAGTCGCATTGTAATTACAGCCACAGTTTCAGCAGATACTCTCCAGAATCTTTTTAGGTGAACTGTATTACACAACAGAAACAGAGGCAGATTCATACTTTTGAAATTAAAGATGACTCTCCCTCCTTTTGTTTGGTTCCTCAGTAATTCCTCATTTTCAACACTATTTTCAAGAAGCCAATAATATTCTTTCAAAAAAAAACAGGATAAAAAAATCAGCAAAGCTACGAATCATCTTCACATCTTCATTTAACTGATGAGAAGCTATCTGATTCATGAGATACAAAATCTGAGCAGCTACAGAAGACAAGACAGAGTGTAACCTCATGAGCTTCAACAAGGACAAGTGCAGTGTCCTGCATCTGGGAAAGAACAACCCCATGCACCAGGACAGGCTGCGGATTGACCTGCTGGAGAGCAGCTCTGCAGATAAAGACCTGGGAGTCCTGATTGATAATAAGCTAAACATGAGCCAGCAATGTACCCTCATGGCCAAAAAGGCCAATGGCAGCCCAGGATGCATCAAAAAGATTGCGGCCAGCAAGTTGAGGGAGGTTCTGCTCTCCCTCTACTCTGCCCTGGTGAGGCCTCATCTGGAGTCCTGTGTCCAGTTCTGGAGTCCTCAGCTCAAGAGGGACAGAGAACTGCTGAAGAGAGTCCAGTCAGTGCAGGCCCACCAAGATGATCAGAGGACTGAAGCATCTTTCTTGCTGAGGAAAGGCTGTGGGAACTGGGGCTGTTTAGTCTAGAGGAGACTGAGGGAGGGATCTTAATAATATTTACAAATATCTAAATGGTGGATGTCAGGAGGTTGAGGTATCCATTTTTTCTATGGTATCCTGCAACAGGACAAGGGGTAATGGAATCAAACTGGAACATAAAAAGTTCTATTTAAATCTAAGAAAAGACTACTTCACTGTGAGGGTGAGGGACGCCGGCACAGGCTGCCCAGAGGAGTTGTAGAGTCTCCTTCCATGGAGGTTTTCAAGATCTGCCTGGACATGTTCCTATGCCACCAGATCTAGGTTGACTTGCTTCTGCAGAGAGGTTGGACTAGATGATATCTCAAGGTCCTTTCCAAACTCTACCATTCCATGATTCTACTTTACGCTGCCTGAAATTTTGAAACATTTCTCATGTTCTAGTAAGCTCTGTATGTTTACTTTCTATAAATGAAACAACATATTTATTACCTGTTCTTATTTGAGGGAAAGCATCAGTTCTCTTAAATCAGACCCGGTAGATGTAATTTACAGATGGTGTTTTCAGAGAGATAACATTTAAACTCAGGAAAGTCATGTATCTATCAAAAGCTCATTTTAAAGGGATTTGACAATGGAAACTAATTAATATAGTATATAATGCAATATTTCATATACACAAAACTGAATAAAATCAGGAAAGCACCATTACCTGACAAGAACGAAACTGGTTGACTAGCAGTGTACATCTCTGGGGGTCTTTTCTTCCATCCAGACTGTCCAGTTCAGCTGCTACTTGGTTTAGTTCCTCATCAGCATAGTAAAACTGAGCAAGGAGCTGTGGATCTGTTCTCTGTATTGAAGACAAAGACATTTACATTATTACATTATTTCTGCAAATGAAAACTCACTTCAGCTAATTGCATTCATTGCATTAGTATTATTTTTTTTAACACAAGCCAGATAAGTGGCATGGCACCATGGAACAAACAGTCTAGAAATGTTTAGGCACACTTACAAATATTTTTCTACCTTGAAGAAAAATCACCTCCCACATAACAAAACTTGGTCATTACTCAGCTACAGTTACCTCCAAACCCATCCCATCATCCTAACCACTTGTGGTGTAGCAAACAACTGAATCACAAGTTTTGTTTATTGAATAAAAGTATAATTAAGTTTTAGGAAAAATAAGACAAAGTTGCTTTCCAATATAAAACAAACTTCAAAATCTATCAAGCAAAGTAAAAATCTAAGCACTATGTTAACTCCTATGACGTGATGCACAGTGCCACCAAGTCAGAATCCTCATCTTGAGGATCACAAGAAGCAAGCCACAGAAGAGAAAGGTAGTGAATCAACCAGACACTTGTTTTACAAAGTCTTTATGTCTATTTAGCCCTGGCAATGTAAGATGATTGAGGCATTAGAGAGAAAATTATGCCCCAAGTTTTCCAAGTGGCAAAGAACAGGGTAAGTACAATTGCATTTGGGCCACATTGAAGCAAAATAGCAATTACAATAGAAGAACAGAAGAATAGAAGGAATGCATCAAATATATGGAATAACAGAAGATTATCCTTGTAAGTAGTTTTTTAAAAAAATATTAACAACAAGAAATTCTGGTCCCTATGAAGGCTTCCCTCAAAATATTGGAAAAACACCAGAAACCAATGTGTGTCGAGCAAGGAGATAAGAATTTTGACTGTTGGGACAGTGAAGGAAGAAGTGGGAGAAGGGAGGGAGTAGTTTTTTGTAGGTGCCAGCTACTTGGTGAAAGATTCATGGGCTCAGACAAGCAAAACCTCTTAATATTCTAAAGAACTCAGTAAAAATATGCACAAGTTTCTTAGGATATGTGTATAAATTGTTTTCAAATCAACGTAAGAAACATTAAGTTAAACACTAACTGTAAACTGGGAATTACAATTACTTGTCATTAGAGGAAAGAAAAACACGTCTTACACTACAGAAAAATCGCTGCAAAGTATTTGAGATTGACTCTTAATGTACTGAACAATGTAACAAATATTTTTAGAAGGACCAGGTTATGTATAAAATCAGTAAATAGATGATTAAGTTGCATGGAAACAATTCAAAGAGACCCAAACATTACGAAATCAAGTAACATTGGGTAGAATTTCTAGGTAAAGAAAACCATTGGGTAGAAAGAAAACAAAATTATGAAGTAAAAATGTAGCAAAAAGCATAGAACTTACCAAGAACCACATCTTAAATGACAGTTACTTAAGATATACAATACCACTACATCAGAGCAAAACATGTACCAACACAAAAAAGTTTAAACACAGTGAAGAAATTAGTCAAAAGCAAAACAGATGATAACATTGCTCTAAAAGACAATACCCAATGCAACCAACAGCAAAGGATAAAAACGCTAAGGGTGTAATGAGGAAGTCCACATTGTGAACCATGACATATTCTATCTGAAATACAAAACACTTATTATTGGAAAAGGATAAAAGGTCAAAGTTCTTAAGGAATGGGCATATGGATGTAAAAATGGGATCAGAGATGCTGCTACTAACAAGCCACAGGTTTAAAGCACTAACAGAGATGATAAAAGTATATTGGAGGGCCAAATCTTTTGCTTCACATGTACCCAGTCCTGCAGCATCAGTCCAGAAGACACAAGCTGTCTGTGATCACACAGAAAGATTAGCAGCAAACCTCTGCCAACACCACAGGTTTGGAAGTGGTGAAAACACAAAAAAGTGTGGTCATGAATACTTGGAAGAAATGCAGCTGTACTGCAAAATATCATTAAACTCCCTATTTTAGTCTCCACAAGATACATACCCTGCAGAAGAATCCTTTCAGGCCTTTATATTACAACAGAATGAAAACCTGCATGGCTGTTTTATCTCCAAAAAAGAACAACTAAACTTTTGAAGAGTATGCAACCTCCGCATTTGACAAGACCAAGATCTATGCTAAATATGCCTCAGTGTTACCTGCTGCATTGGTTCTCAGTCCATGATTTAAAAATCTTCCCTGGAAACAGAGTCCCCAGAGCTCCTGCTCCTACCATCTCATACATTTGTGTATGAAAAGAGTGAATTTAAGCCTACCTTCAACACAACTGTGAACTATCACACTGCTCTGTAACTTCCTACATGACTCCTTCACACCACTCAAATTCTGAGGTAAGGTAGAAATCAAATATCTTTTCAGGCAGTTGAAATGTAATACAAGTTTCAGGCATTTTGTTTTTTCTCCTTTAACAGCCAATCTCTACAAACTAGAGAGACTTTGCAATCATAAGCTTCTTCCATTTAATCCTTCCAATGCTGTATTTTATTAAGCAGCTTCAGTACCTTAAGTGTAAGCTGTCAAAAACTTACAGTCTTGAATAACGTCTCCACTTGATACAAAAGTGCCCAGGGAGAATAAAACTTGTGATATATGGTCAGGGAAACAAACAAAATTCCAAATGAAGAAGAGGGAGAGCCTACAATTGAACTACTAAACTTAAATTTGTTTAGTTTTAAGCAAGTTTCTGTATTTATGACATAAGGCTTAGTAAAGCATTTCTTCTAGCATTCTCCCATCCCAATTTCTCTCATCTCCAATTTTTACATCTTCCTTCAGCATTTACCTATATTCATTAAAACTTTTTAGACAAAAATGTTAACCAAAGATGTAGGAGTGCATGTGTGGAATTTTGGCAAGCATAATTGCTGATTTATAAGTGTCTAAATGGCATCGCAGGGGGAAAATAAGGCAATTTATAAGACTGGTCTCAAGCAAAACAAGTTAAGGCTGAGATACTTAGCTCCCATGTGGCTGATCTTATAAATTGGAGGTACAAAAGTTTTAATTGAGTTCTCTCTACTGAGTTATATTTGGTGTGGATTAGTAGCCTGATCTTTGATTAATTGTGTCAATCATATGTGGTCCCTGGCAAGCCAAAGCTGCAGGAAACTCTAAAGCTCTTAGCAGCAGGGGGTTGTTGAAAGCACAACTTGCCCTATTCCATTTGTTCCAATCAGTAGCAGAAAGTGCTATGCTCCATGCCAATTTTGGGTTTTTGTGTATGGTTCAAATAGTTCCATCTGAAATACTTACTGTTCTTTGGCAGAACATGTATTAATAATTCCCATCCTGAGCTGCTCAAATTAATAGAAAGACTTCATTTCAAAGTGCATAACAGAAAACCTACCACTTACCCTGGTAGTTAGTTTCAGGAGTTAATCACATTTACCATCAAATTAATATATCTTATCTCTTCCTTTGATTTGCTGCACTTCTAGATAAATTTTGCCTTTACTTCACTAAAGCATGGAATATTTATATTACTACTAGTAATCTATTTTTGTATCCACAGACTGAAGTAGCCCCTTTAACCCTACCATCACTGTAGGCTGCACGTATGGCTTCAGGATTTTGGCAGGAACTTTTGTTTGGTTGGGGATTTTTTGGGGATGAGTGTGAGAAGGTGCAGAAGTTTTGTGTGTGGTGGTATAGCTTCCAAACTGTTACCATCCCAACATTCTCCCAAGTGTGAGCTATCTGGGTAGGAGTCCCATTCTTTAAGTATGCCCTGCAATCCCTTTGTCTAACACTCCTTCATATTACACATCTAACCGTGAAAAGAATTCAACCCACCAAACAGTCCAGGTTAGTTTCTATGGCTATTTCGCAGCACATAATTAACACCACTAGAGTATGTATGTTTGTCACAGATTTGAAATTACCCTTCCATATATGGGCTAGCTTACTATTGTGCTTCATATGATACACATCAGGTATCATCCTAGTCAGGACAAAGACAGAAATTAGCACACTATCAATCACTTTTTTTTAAAAAACCCCAACATTTAGCCACATTGTGTAATACCACATCATACATCAAAGAAGTAAGTACTCAACTGGTGTACAAGAAGGACACTGAGGTGCTGGAGAGGATCCAGAGCTGGACTACCACCCTGGGAATGGATTTGGAGCACGTGTCCTAATGAGGAACAGCTGAGGGGTCTGGGGCTGTTTAGCCTGGAGAAAAGAAATCTCTGGTGAGACCTTATCACTCTCTACAGCTACCTGAAAGAAAGTTGTAGCGATGTGGGAATCAGTTTGTTCTCTTTAATAACAAGCAAGAGGAAATGGCATCAAGTTGCACCAGAGAAGGTTCAGGTCTGATACCACCAGGAATTTCTTTCCTGAAAGGGCTGTCAGGCATTGGAATGGGCTGCCCAGGGAGGTGCTGGAGTCACTAGAGGTGTTTGAGATGGTTGAATGCTGCACTCAGGGGAACGGTCTAGTGGATGATAGGGCTGGGACAAAGGCAGGACTCGAGGATCTTAAAGGCCTCTTCCAGTTGAAAGGATTCTATGATCACTCACTGAATATTTATTTTATTTTTTATTAGGTTTCACTCTCACTAGCTCAGATTTCAAAATCAGGAGACAATTAATTGCCACAGAGTCAGTATGAAACCATTCACATGAAAAAGTCTATTGAATGGGTTACACTCAGGTTTTGCCCATGAAGCTGTAACAATGAACACTGACTAGGATACAGTTAGTTCACTTTGGTGCATAACAAGTTATGATTCATTTTGCAAAAGGATTTATATGGACTATAAGCAAACATTAAAAGCAAAACAGCTTGATTTTAAGAGACCTATTAGCTACAGGTTATTAGGTAACAGGTCTGTAAGATTACTTATTGCATGGTATCACATGAAAAGATGCTATTCACACTTCTTGTCAACAAGCTGGTCTATCAAAACCAGATGCAGTCACTGAAAAAGAGGGTAAACTAACTGGGAAAGGAAGAAATTCTAGCTGATTTGTCAACATGAGACAAAAGTAAAAAGCTAAACCAAAAACTGATATTACAATGAAAAGTCAGGGTACCCAGAAATCAAACTTCAAACCATACAATAATCCTAGAATTTAGTAACTGCCTCGAAAGATATCACATTTGCAGAAATGAAAGATCTTCTTCAAGAGTACTTCCTCCTTTTGAAACTAAATGCAAGCATCTTTTAAACAATTTTTAGCAAGTTTTCAAGTATTAATAATGCTTTTTCAAGTCACACAAAGTATGCATCATCTTGTAAACATAACTGACAAGCTCATGATTTGAACACTAAAGACAATGTTTACCCCAGTTTCCTGTGAGCCTTTGTAGGCAAGCAAAGATACTGCTCAGGCTTTTTCTTCTACTGACATTGCAACAGGAAGAGAGCACAACCCTCTGCTGCCAAAGAGACAGAAGACAATCGTCCCAAATAAGCCAAAGAACAGAGTGAAGCAAAGGAGTCAATGTCAATGAGCAAGACCGCAGCTAGTGAGATTATCTTCTGATGCCTGTCAGTTATCCTTTCGAAAATAACACTCATGACTTTTGAAACGCTCAGAGAAAGGCTTCAGAACAACAGCTAAACTCTAACTCTGCTTGAAGTCAAATCCATGGACCCCGAGATGAAAGGCTTCAGACCTCCCTTGTCTACTGGCACTTCTCCAGTACTAAGCATTTATGTCTCTTCCCACACACTCAGAAACCCTGATGTGATCCCTATGGAAGGAAACTATACAGAAAAGCAATAATTATATGAACTTTGCTGATGTTAAATCCAGATTGCTTTTAGAGAAGGGAACAAAATAAACCTCCATCCATCAGGGTAACTTTTCAAGTAGTACTTGGTAACAGGCATATTTTACACAAATACATGTGTTGTATTACATGTTGCAGCAACTGCACTCACAATCACACGACAACACTGGATGAGAGTCCATATGCAACTCTGTTGCTGAAGGTGCCAATAACACTTCTCTACTACTGTTGGTTTAGCCAGGAAAGGTGACGAACATCAACTGCCTGCTCTGTAATTTCTATTCTGCTGCAACTTTAACAGCTGAAGTGCAAAGTTTTAGAGAATGGTCACAGCAGCAGAACTGTCTTTTCATCTAAGTCGTTTCCTTTATTCCCACTTTAGTAAAGAATAGAGTGACATAAGCAATCAAGGGGCCAGCTGTTCTCAGCCAAAATCTACTCTCTACTATATTTTCAGGGAAACCAAAACAGTACATTTAGGTCTATCCCCTCCATGTGGCCATGTGACAAGATTCCCATTCCACGAGATATATGCTCTTAGCAGATAGTGTCAAATACAACCAATTACTGTGTAGCACAGAAATCAGAAAAGAGACTTCACAAGTGAAATCAAATTCCTTTTCAGACAAGAATTTGGAAAGGCTATAAGTAAAGAACTTGATCCTAGTCTGCAGTCTACAGAAAACATCACCTAAACATGTTGGAAAACAACTGACAAGTTGACAACGTGACCTGTGCCCACAGCAGATTTAGGTCCTACGCATTTTAAACAGAGCTAACGAGGAAGCATAGTATTTTTAAAGCTTACAAATGATGTTGCACCTAACTAGTTTTCAGCTAATTAAACTTCACTAAGACTTACATAACATCATCAAAAAGACAAAGTGTTCCAAAGTAATAATATTTAGGTGCAAAGTACTGAGTTTATTCATTGCCAGTGTGAAAAATAGACTTACAGCAACAGAAACTTACTCGATTGAAGCCTGACTACATCAATCACGCTGTACCAGTAGGCTTAACTGGAAGATGACAAGTTACAAAGATAAGGTATTTTTCCGAAAAGGATACCAACAAATTGTTAAATCAGTTAATTTTACATGTCACATGAAAACAAGTATCCTCATATCTTTCCTTCGGATGAGTCTTCAGATTTTTTCAATAATTTCCAAATGCTAATACATAGAAAATCATTCTTGAACTGGCAGGTGAGCCAAAATTTCCAGTAGTTCAATTCAAGTGTAATAAATTTTAGTAACAAAAATATTTCTTCACATTAAATGGAAAAGGAACTCCGCTACTCCAATTTTGCAGTAGTTTTGGGGGCCTTTTTTGTTTGGTTTTGGGTTTTTTTTTATGGGTTTTTCTCTCCTTTTGATCTACTGACTGCTTGAAGTGCTCCTCATTAAGGAAAAAAGGGGAAAAATATCCTCAACATTCATATTTTGTAGAATGCAATGAAGTCTTAAACTGGTGTTGCAAATGCATAAATAGAAAAAGGACTCCAAGATGAATATGGTGATTGGTAATTGGTCATTAAAAAAAAAAAAGCACCGTGAGAAAAGCCGTAGCCTGGTTACACCAGCTGCTCTGTATTTATCTACAGAAGTGAGAAAGACAAGTGAACAGGTTACTACAATGAAATGCCAGCAGCACCTTCAGGAAAAAAAAAGTGACATGATGATTTACTGGACGAAAAACCCAAAAATCACATGGATGAGTTGTTTGCAATACTAGCACACTCTCCCCAAACACATTTAAGTACTTCGTTTCCCTGACAAAATGATCTAATACCAACACCCCAAAAGGGGAAAATCTGACAGTGGTTACACTGAAATAGAGTAGCAAATATTTGTGGACTGCCACTTAGTCAGTCTTCACTCATGATAGATTAAGTCACTGTACAGAGTTCCTATTTTTGAGTGTTCATAATACTAATCTAGAAATGCATGTGCTCAAATCCGTATATGCTAAGCACACATTATTAAGCTTCTGGACATGTCACTATTTTGACTAGGAGAGCCCTGCAGCTCAAGAGCAGCTTCAATTTCTAGGAAAGAGGACAGACTTCAGGAAGAGAAAGGGGCTTTTGCTATGGAAGTCAACATGCTAAATTGTGAGAAGTGATTGAGCAGCCACTTCTTCCACATCAAGAGTGGCTAAGCTGCTATGCAACCTCTATGGTACACTATTTTCAATTTGCAATAAATTAATCTTCCCAAATCTGAGTCTGTTTTGTCCATGACTGTAACTGGCGAGTGATTTATCTGTCCTTATCTTGACTCATGAGCTTTTGATCCTATTTTCTCCCCTTTGTCTGTACAGAACTGAAGTTAAAACATGGCTGGGTGAGCACCCAGCAGCCAGCCAAGGTTCATCTACTGAACTTGAAAAGTACTTTGCAAAAGCCATCTCTTGCAGCTAATATCTGAGTTTGACCTTAAGATACTCGTAACTCATTTACAGCTGCTGCAAGAGCATCAAGTTGGAAGAATAATTACCTAGAAAGAGCACATTTAGCCTGTATTACATATTGAAATCAGTAAATTACTCTTTAAATGCTTTTATGCAGTTTGCTTCAGATTTGTCCAGAATTTTGTATTTAAACTCAAATAATTCACTAAGTATCTTCAAACAAAATAGGAAATAAATCACTAAAAACACTGCAGAATCCATCAAAACAGCCAATTTAAGCTCCTTGAGCTAGTTATCCGGTTACATTCAACTCCAGAGCCATAGCCTCCCCCTTACACAGAGGAATGGTGACGCATTTACAAGCGGCACTCAGCTATTTTTCCTCCCAGTTGTGCAAACCCTTCATATTGCCGCACAACTTGACAACCCTCTGCAGGATGTCTGTAAATATTTATAACAATTCCTATTTAGAGGCAAACAATGACGTCTTCTTGGACATGTCTTCAATGGTCAATTTTTTTCTAATTATTAGTTGACTATATCCCTTATTCCTTTATGAATCAGACTTCTACTCTACAAAACAGACTAACGAAAAAAGAACCAATCTAAGACCTTAAAAATCCCCACCTCATACTGTTTTGGTAGTCTCTTCTCAGCTCCATCTTGGTTGAGTGTGCACACACGCTAGTTAAATTCTGCACTCCCCAGGTCTGTAGCTCCAGTATTTTGCTCATGCTTTTCAGATCTGGTAGAATGCCAATTTTGCCTTGCTGCTCAGTACCAACCTGTTTTGAACCATCTGTCATATAAAGCATTTTACTTCTGGGTCATGAAATCAATGTCTTCGTTGTTCAGGGCACAGAAAAAACTCTAACAAGATGGAAACCTGATCCAGTAATGAGTTGAAGCCTGTTGACTATAAAGGAGTTACTCCACAGTCTCTCAGGTAGTAACAGGTAGGGCATATTCCTTGTATTTCTTCATATTGAAAGCACATCTTTATTTTTCTTTGCCTCAGCAAACTTGCTTATGATGAGTCTGAGGTGTTCATATCATTTTTTAACAAAAGCACACTCACCTGTACAAAGTTGCTCATGCATAACCTCATTTGCCTTGTAGAAGGCTTTCAATAAGCTCAGGTTTAACACTGCCTAATGTTTAGGATGTACCTACTTTGGCATCATATCACTAGCACAATCAATCACTACAACAAAGATCTCATCAGAACGTTTTTCCAAAATGCATCTGTTCAAGCCCAGTGATGAAAGAATCTGCTCTTAATGCCTGTAAGCATTTAAACCTCTCCCAGCTTCTGCCTTCTGAAAAGAACTTCAGATGAAGTCTGAAGTCTGTGTAAGCAAAGCTTCTGATCTTACTCCCACTATTTCAGATAAATCATACAAACATGCTCTGTTTCCAGATAATAGCAAGCTTCAGTTGATGTTTGACCTGGACAACAAGCAACTTTAGAAAGTTCCTAGAAAATGGTCAGGAAGAGAGAATGGAGAAAGGGACCTGATAGACCAACAGAGAACTTCAAATCATGCTAAAAAACTTTTGAATCAATCCAGCAACAAGAACATATATTCCAGTACACAAAGCATATATTTTTCGGAAGACAGTAAACTAACTGGATGACAGTGCACTGGAGAAAGCTCTCCTGCGCCCGTGATCCCACCTCCTGCCACATTGAATCTTCTTGCTCAATTAGGCATTCCTATGTCTTTTCAGACAATATCCTCAAGGTCTGTCCTTGGTCTCCTGGTCACGCAGAAAATATCTCCTGGGAAACAAATGGGTTTGTACAGCTATTCCTGTTTTCTGTGCTACCTTAGCACACAGTTTTAGTTTGACCATTTCTCCTCATCAGCATGCATGTTGGATAAGCTATATCAGTCCTGAGCTATCCCCTCTCCACAGGCCACACCAGTTCCTTTTGTATCAGGACACAGAATACACAAAAACTGAGGAGAATTTCAACACAAACGTGAACGTTTTCCATTATATATTCTACATTCTTTCATTGTGAAAATAGATTTTTGAAGAACACAAAAAACAAAATACAAACAAAAAACCCAATCGAACTCCTTTACATATTAGCAATTCATACAAGGATTTAGGAATCATATATTGTTTCTCCTGGGGAGATTAATTTTCTCTGACCCGTTTGCTGTCTGTTTAGGTAAGTATTAAAAAACCCAATATAATTTTTGTAATACTTAATTTAACGAAGAGACTTACTTTCCCACAACTACAAAGACAGCTTCCAGAAACTCCTATTTCCTATTACTCTTTACTTATCAGCAATATTATTTTCACATTATGAACTACTCATGTTCAGGTTCTCCCCAAATGCATTCCACAAACTTCTGGTTGCCAACTGTCTTCTCTAGCACACTAAATCATAAAAAGAGGACACGGCATTAATGGCAGAATTGCTGTTAAAAGCAAGGAAATTAATTACCAGCAATGCTTATTTTAATACCGACAATGCTTTGGCAAGAATGATTCAAACTAGTTTTTCTATGTTATATTTGATAATTACATCAAACAACAATGTTACTTGGAAGGCACCAAAAAAGAAAGAAATCCAGTCTTCAGAAAATAAAGCCTGCGCTTAAGTAACAGAAAAATATTAAGTCATACACATACAACTCACTTGAGTGTCAATGCACACACCTATTGCAGGTCTTTATCTGCAGACAGCAGTAATTTTTATCTTCCACCACAGCTGAAATTCCTTGTCTACCACCACTGCTCTCCACAAAGGCTCTATGTACCAGTCAAACTCCAGAAAGGAATACAAACTAGGGACCATACAAAAATCAGACTCTCACAAGTAATGGGGCAAATAATTCCAGTGTTTCCAAAGCCTTAAGGAAGAACAGCTGCTCAAGTAGCTAGAGCTTGTATTTCAAGGGCCTAACAGGTCAACAAGCTCAACTGGATTTACTGTGTCTACAGCATTTGACAGAAGGTCATGCAGTCTTGGATCAAAGCTATCTGTTGCTATCAAATAAGAAATCGTGTGTATTTTCTAATCACACAGAAGTGGCAAAAAAGTTACCTGATAATTAAAAACTTCCATTTAAAATCCACAGCTCTGCTTTAATTTCAACCCAGAGTATGTACAACCTAGGCAAGCTTGGAGAACAACAAGCACCTGCAGAACTTCAGAGACTACCAATGATGATGTAACAAACTCTCAAAACATGATTTATATTAAAAGCTTGAGGTTTATGTTTCATAACCCAAGCAACCGCAGAGAAGTACTTATACGAAACTCATTTTTCAACTGTTATGGCTATTTACAGACATACTCAAAGCAAATAATTGGCAAGTCCTATAATAAAATGCTTTAGGTTACTCCTTTAATCAATTAGCTTTTCTAGCCAGGCAACATCTTGCTCACGTAGGGAATACTCTACAGCTTAATAAACTATATTTTCTTTCCCTATCAAAATACAGGTGAAATACAGCATTCTCTTTCAAAGAAAAAGTTGTGAAGACTGCTAGGGATTTTTTTTTTATGCTGCAAATACATGTCAAGATAATGTAACTCAGATGTTTTTTGTGACTGCTGTTTGTTTTACTTGACAATTTTTATATTATTTGTAATTATCAATGATCTGCATAGGAAAGCCTTAAAAGTGAGGTTAAAATAGAATTTAAAGACTTAATGGTTCTGTTCAGGAAGAAACAAACTTCAGAGGATTATGTTATCACATCCCAAAATTGCGCTGTGAATACCAACACCATTCAAAATCATGACCAATAAGGATAATTATAGTGTGTGTTGGGAAACAATTTTTATTCATTTGCTTTTTTATTTATTTGAAAGAAAAAGGAAATCCAGAATTTATGATCTGGAGATGACAGGCACAAAAATATAGCCTGAAACTGATTAGGGTTGGGGATACAGCATGTATTTTGGAGAGATATCAAAGATGATTTATTTTCAGCAAATCATAATTATGTTTTTGAAAGGGACTAGAAATGTAACAATGTAAATCAAGCCGGCTTTATACTTCTACTGTAAGTAGTTACTGCTCCACTATTCTTGTTACTGCCCATGACCGTCTGAGGACTAGTCAGGTGCCAACATAAGGCAAAGGTACAAGCATTAACTAAATGAGTTAGTTACCATAAGACAGTAAAAGCACCAACTGATTACAACACAACAACTCATTTTAAGAATTATTATTTATGTTTTTATTCCTTATATAGCAAAATAAATCTGTAACAAATTATTGCAAATATTGATTTCCTGGAGATACAGGAATGCAGAAAAACCAGTTAGAGACAGGTCTATTAATGATCACTAAATGATGTGCATTTAAATGACAGAAAACCCACAGGTGAAAAATAGTAGTAAAGCCATTGTTTAGGACATCCCTGAACGTTCAAGTACTGCGACAAGGAAAACAAAAAGCAACTAGGCTAAGACATAAGCTGAAACCAGTACTAGCGTTCAACACAGGACACATACAAGGGAAGTTAAAATTTTAAAGATTAATTTTTAAGACTAACACAAACCCCATCTCTTTAACAAAGCATCTTTTAGCTCTGTATAAACTTAGCCTTCTTCCTCACCTCTAACTTCTGAAGTTGACAAATACAGGCTTCCTAGCGAGAAAAATCAAAGATTAAATGTGGCAACTTGAATTATGAAAATACATATACACAAGAATGTTAATGTAATTGTCTTTGTAAAAGAGTTCCCACCCAACACTATGCAAGTTACTTTGTTCCATGAAGCAAAAACCACATTACCTGTGAAGTGAGACTTGCTAAATTACCACAAGAGCCATTAGAAACAAGATCATTTCCAAGGAAATAATATCATTAGACAAAACTTGAAAACCAAGATCACTATCCTTCCTAATGCTTATCTAAGTTTCTTACCACTCAGCTGTTGGCACTCCCAAAGAGCAGATGTGTATGTAAAAGAGCCTCATGTACTCCTATAAGTTTTCAGAAATGAGGCTAATGAGTCTGTGGTCTGCCACTCTGCTTTTATCAAGGTGCCATTCATAGAATGCATCTCAATTCAAAGAGAAAAGTTCTTCCTTCTGTGCAGGCCAACACCAAGTCACCATTCCACCCCATGTATCATTGTGGCAGTTCAGTCCTGGCTGAGTGCCAGGTTCCCACCAAGTCATTCTATCACTCCCCATCCTCAACTGGATGGCAGAGGAAAGAATATAAGAAAGGGTTCCAGAGTCAAGGACAGGGAGATCATGCACCAATTCCTGTCACAGGCAAAACAGACTCAAGTTGGGGAGAAATGGTTTCGTTAACGAACCATCAAAACGGACTAGCAGAATGACAAATAACAACTGAATCTTAAAGTATCGTCCCCTCCACTTCTTCCCTAGTTTCTACCTGTTTCTCTCCAGAGGCGCAGGGGGATTGGGAATGGGGGTCTATACAGTCTCTACACTATAGTCCATGTTTTGTCCATTACCTCTCCCATTTACTATTCTTATCTCAACTTCCTCATAATGCTGTCTGGCTCAACACAAAGACTGAATGCACGGCTTCCCCTGTTCTGTGACCCAAGCCACAGTCTGTTCCTATGAATACCTGGAGAAAATGCAAGAAGCCTATGGAACAGAAGTGTAATATTTATCTGTTAAAGGACAGGTGATACTAATTAATGGGAACATAAATCCATATATTGGTTATAAAGACAGTTTAAGTATGTATTAAATTACGTGGGATCTAAGCATGATACAACCTCTACCCCTTATTCCCTATCATTGTATCAGGTCTGAGACAGTGGTAGTTTGCCTAGCAGCCCTCACAGTGCCGTGTCTTCTATTGATAGAAACATTTTGATAGCACACCAGTGTTTTGGCTACTGCTTGTACAATATCTAAGCTGTCTCCAACATTTCTTCCCTCATTTTCACCAGCAGGCTAGAAGTGGGCAGGATCTTGGGAGAACAGCTGATCCAAATTGACCAAAGGGATATTCCATACCATGTGACATCAGGTCAGCAATATAAACTCAAGGGGAGGAGGACCAAGGAGGGGCATTTGTGATTTGTTTTCCAGAAGTCAAGTAACATCTTGGTTTCCTTCTGCTCTCATGCACATGATACTTGCTGTTACTTGATTAAATTGCTTTTGTCTCAACCCACAAGTTTTCCATTTTATTTTCTCCCCTCCCTGGCTTAGTGAGAAGTGGGGTGCTGAGAGTGGCTTGGTGGGTACCTGGCATACAGGCATGGTCAACTGACCACAATCAACCTCTACAACAGAGGGAAAACTTTCCAGAAACTCCTCCATTGTAGACAATGACTCTTACACATTTCAGTTCACATGCTGAGGAATTTATTCTAACTTGCAATGGACGATGCTACAATAAAGCCTTGTCTTAGTGTACCTCACCACAGCAGACTGCAATTCAGAAAAAGACACTGCACTTCCCAGACCTGCTCAAGTCATGTCAGCTCCCATGGAGCCAGAATATTGTTGTCATAAAAACGTATTGCTTAGTACTGACACTATAGTAAAGTAGTTGAAACTACACAAACCAAACTTTTCACTCTTTCTCTGGAACATGCTGAAGTATCTGTAGGGCTGCTAGAAGCCAGATGCAACTAGAAGACATACAGCTGCAGCAGATAGGAATTTGTTGTGGCCAACTGGTCTTCCTCGCTCACTGAACCATCCACCATCCCTCTTCCCTACATATGAAGTGCATCTGCCTGCATTGTAGCTCCATGTCTTTTTACGGCACTCATCCATTTTCCAACCTCCTTCATCTTGCTAGTACTAAGTATGTTGCTTCTCACCAAAGAGCCAAGGCATTCATGCTGCAACAGATGTGACAGAAGTGACAGACAAAGTGAAATAAGGAGGGACACCCCAGCAACTATTTTCAGCTAGAGGCAAGTTATTTAAACTCACTTCCTGAAAAATAATGCTTTTGTTCATAGCAACAGGTCACAAAAAAACAACATGCCAACTGAGGATGGGATACGGAAGGTCAGATTTCTTTCAGAGTGAATAAGACAAGCCAGACGCACAGCACTTGACACCAGACTTGGTTTCAAACATATACTTGCTCTGTGTCTATTTTTAAAATCAGGTCAAAAATCAGAATTGTACTCAAGGCTAATGTTCTTTATTCACAGGAACCTTGCCGAGCTTCAGATATTCACCTCAAAAGCTGCTATTATCACCAAGGATGTTTTATTACTAGCACACTTAGCCTAGAGAGAAATGTTACATTCATCTGAAGGAGAAGTTCAAGAATAAAGCCAAAATAAAATATGGTATGTATTCACTGTATCTCACTATGAAAAATCTTTTCCTGCAGAAGGTAATTACATATTAAGGGTAACCACTGACCTCTTTGACAGCCCACAGCTGGAAGCTTCAAATCCTCCAGCAAACACATACAAAGTTCAAATCTCTTATCATAACAGGATCCTCTTCAGTGAAGACGTATGAGTCTGGTGTCACACTAAGACCCCAGCTGAAAGAGGTTGTTTAAGGCCACGAGAGCATTTTAGCTGAATCAAACAGTAAGTTGCCATTTTAAAAACCCAAAATAAAACAGAGAAGTGCATAGTTGTCATTTTCAGTCACATTTCACTATATGTCGTTTTATCATGCATTCTACTACAATCTCTAGTTATCTCAAAATTACTTGAAAGGCTCAAAAGTAACAAGCAAAAGAGACAGCAACTTGCACAACCCCATAAAATAGAAAATTAGGGAAGTTACATACTCGAGAAAGTGGCCTTCTAAATATACATCTTGAATAGAAACTGATCAAGATGTTCACTGGGAGAAGCATGTTTTATGTCTCACAGCACCACTGACACACTGTTCATTTAAAGAACATTCCTCTTAAACCAAAGGAAAGTCTGGATTTGTTCTCAGTCACAGAACATCACAAGTTTACCATCCTAGTAACTAGGATTCTTCATGTACTTCAAAGAGATATGACTGTACATGCTCAGTAGTTAGACACCGAATCTGTCTGGGTCTGACTAAGCTGCTAGTTTACCGCTTCACATTCCTCCACCTTACAAAGTCCACGCATAGGTTTCTGGACCTGTATCCAAGCCTAGCCAGAAGTATCACCTTGACTGGAATAATGCCCGCTGAGGATTTTCTTCCCATTCACAAAGTCAGTGTAATTCTTAGCTAGAAAAGGAGTCAAAAGTAGCAGTTTCTTCAGGCTATTTCTCAGGTTTATCTGCCAGCTTGTGTCAAAAATAACAGGCACACTTACGAATAAACAGCCAAGCACCCTAAGAAAAGAAAGGAAAAGGCAAACATCAAGCAGTCCAAAGGAAAAGCACTGTTTAGACAGTCGCATCATGCCCCATTCCCCTGGGAACTACACATTAAGGAACTAGTCTAGTTTTAAAATGTTTCCAAAGACACTAAACCTCTGCAAAAGGAAAGGTGCCCAGCCTCACACAAGACCAAAGTAAATGCAAAGTAAAAAGACTAATTCTCCAAGGGCAAAGTATAGCCAGGAACCAACATATGCAGACATTGCCTTCAAAACTTGTCAGTTCTGTGCAGCACATGGCTTAGCTATGCTAAAACACTTCTTAAGTACAAGATGTGTTCACTATGAAAGCTCTTGCTACTTCAACCCCCCTTTTTGGCTCTAGGACCAGGCTGCTTAAGCAGCCCTCTGCCAACATGTCATTTCTCCTCAGAAAAAAATACTTAACTGCAGTGGAAGGGAAAGCTGACATCATTCCTGGTAGCTCTAAACTACTCATGGATTAGCAGCCTTGGATTCTACTCCAAAAAAGCTTACACATGTAAATGAGTAACATGTAAAGAACCAATGTTAACTTCAAAAAATATCAGTAGGCATTTCCTATGTCATAAACTTCACCTGATAGCTTTGCACCAAGTAAGATAGCTACTGGCTGAGATCAAACCAATCATTATTAAAATACTGGAAGGACAGCTCAAAAACAAAACTGAAGAAGAAGAGAGGAAGAAGGATCTCCTGAAAACTGCACTTATTACTGGGGTAAAAAATTATCTTCCTTTTTTTTTCCCCCCCTAAGATTGCTAAAGAAAAACCCTGGATTACAAGTCCATTCTGCCTGTATTATCACCTTATTGAATACACTAAACACATTCCATAACACCTAATCCTTACTGGTATGTTGGCAATATCTCATTCAAGACAACATCAATGTCCTTGCATCAAGTGAACAGAAACAGCCCAACAAGTCATGATTATTACTGTAGATTCATGAGGAAATCAGTATTTACAACATGCATTTCAATTATCAGAAAGTCAAACAGGAAAATCAAATAAGTACTTTCCATCCAGGAGAGAAAAATTAATCTAGTCAGTGAACTTTAATTACTTATACAAGTCTTTTTAGTGGTAATACATCGCAGAATGCATTCATTTTAGTATATACACTGATGGATTTGTTTTTCCTAATGCCTTGCAACTACTGAAACTTCTAGGCATGATGGAAGAGTTATGATGCAGCAGAATGAAAGGACTGAGAAGGAAGGAGAAATGTGTGAGCTCTGTTGAACAATAGAAGACATTTTCCACATAGATTCAGTATTATTCTTTTGGAGATCTATTCTGTTTCCCTTAAAATAAAAATCCTGGTAGATTCCCATCAGAATTTACACTGCCCTGAAAGAGAAGTATTTTAACGATCATTTCTAATGCGATAGCTACAAAAATTTTGGAGAACCAGGTGACCCTCTGTGACTCCAGTTCACATCTGCACCAGCAGAAGTTCAAATGCTAGTATTAGTGCACAGAGACATTTCCAAGACTCTTGACATCAGATTACTATGCCCACAAAGAGTTGTTATGATTATTTTGGCTCATTTTCAAAACCAACTACGGAGCCACTGCAGCACACTGGGAAAAAGTTTGTTCACGTTTATGAACGTACTGCAATAAGGTTCCTCAATGACTGTTTGCTTTACACAGGAAAGGTTAAACTGCTTAGAGGAACAGTTTTGTTAAATGCTAGAAAATGAATCACATCCCATTGTTTTGTTAGCCATTCAGACTTCACACTACCCTACTAAGATAGATACAAACTTGTCTGCACACAGACAGGTAACATTTTGTATTGAGGAACAATAAACTACTAAGAACTCAAAAAAGCCAAAGCTTCCACACGCAGCGTTCCAGAGCCCAGTAAAATATCTCTGCATAAAAAATAGTGGCGTTCCCATTCTTCCAACATTCTGCAGCATATGGAGTAGCAGCCAGGCTGAAGGCAGACTTGGACAGATTTAGAGATTTATATGCAAAGGGAAAAAAAGAAAAGTCTTTGCCAGTTGCCATTGGAAAAGTTCACATAAAGCACCAAACTGACAGACTGAAGTGGTTGCTGATAATGAACTGAGACAATGCACTTCTACAAAGCTGAAGTAAAACTTTCTCTTCAGTCTTTCCTCATCCTATTTATCTCACTTACACAAAACAATTATTTTGCAACATCTGCTTTTTCAGTGGCACCTTCGGAGTGACAAGAAGTTGCTGGCAATAAAAAAAGTTATCTCCAAGTATTTATTAAGATACATATGCAAATTATAAATAGCAAAAAATTAGAAATTCACGGGTTTTATGCTACTCTTTCTATTTCCAATCTTCCAGCTTCTGGTTTTTTTTGCAGAAAAAAAAAATCTAATTTCATTCTAGCTTGGCAACAACCTAAGCAATTACATTATTCAAAGAACTGCTGTGTCCCTTTCTACTGTTCAATAACCAACCATAACATAATATTTCTATCACTACAGTTCTAAGCAGGCTTCATGATGATTTGATTATGGTGCAATGTTCCCAAATCATCCTGAGGATCCATCTCTAGCTTCAAGACTTCAATTTCACTGCAAACTTCAAAGAACACACACAAAAAAAAAAAAAAGAACCCCAGCACATACAAGGCAAGGAACAGACTGACTCAGGAAGCCTGTACAGAGCAGTAGCACCACGTTGATTTTCCTTTCTTGCTTTGCTGTAATGCTAGTGGAAGTCCTTGTCTACTTGCTCAGTTGTTCAGTTTCACTCTTGCCTTCTTTTTCAGAAATACATTTTCATTTCAATACAGAAAACAAAAGCATAAGGATCACATTTTGAGACGGAGTAAGAGGTTTTGTTTTCAGAAGCTGGCTTCTCCTATGTGTCATCTTCTGCAGGGCACAAATTTGGACTTCACTTGTGTGTCAAGTGGCTACAACAATGTTGTTCTTTCCAATGCAATAGTCAAGCACAACTCAAAAAAGACAACCTGGTGTTAATCACGTCCAGTTTTAATCTAACTCCTCCACAAAACAAAGTAACAGAAAAAAAAAAACCCACAAAACATAGACTTTCTGATGCATTTAGCACATGTTTGATGTCAGGTTGTGATGGCTTTGTATGGAGTTGCTTTTTGCTTGGTAACAGAGTGAGGAGGTTGCACTGCTACCTCAAGAAACAGTTCCTGGAACTTCCCCCAGCTCTGAGATGGACCCACTTCCAGCCTAGTTGGCCCCATCTGGTTCTTCTGCCATCACTATTTAAGAAGAGAAATCTATAGTGCATAGGAGGAGGTGAAGAAGTCAGACAAGATGGAGGTGACCACACAGACCCTACAGTCAGAGAAGGAGGAAGGAAGGAGTGGTGCCTACCAAGAGCCTCCCCTGCACTCCATGGTGAGAGAGAAGTTGTACCTCCACAATCCATGGAGGGCAATGGCAGGACTAATTGTTGCCAGCAGCTCCACAAAGACAGCAAGGTATAGAAAGTGAGTGGTTTTTTGTACCCCAATCCAATGGAGCAGGAGAGGAGCTGCAGCCCTTGTAATGAGTGCACACTGGAGTGGCCCGTGCAGGCTGCCTGGCGTGTGAGGAACTCTGTGCTGGAGCAGGGAGGACCTTCAAGCAGCCTGCCTGCCATGAGGTGACAAGCAGCAGGAGCTTTCTTTTCAGCAGCACTCTAAACACAGAATCCCAAGCATACCCATTAACCATACTAATCAGCTCACAAAGCAAGGGCAGAAAACATTCACTGCTAACAGGCTCATCTACCCATGTTGTGTAGTTGTAATGGATGCTAACAGCTGTGTATTATTACTGTAAGATCTCTGCAAACAAATTCAGCACCTTCTCACAGGTTCACTCAAATCTGATTTTTCTTTCAAGCACTGTAAATGAGAACCCAATTGTGTTCACATTCCAAACACAATGGACAAACTTTGATCCCATAGTGAACAGTGACACAAGGATGGGACAAGTGTCTGTCTAGCCTAGAGCTTCATTTTCAGCTGTGGATCACAAATACAAAGACTACACAGTTAGGTAGAATCTAGCAAGCACTACTTGTAGCTAAGCAACTTTCTGAACTGGAGTGGTGTCAAGGACTTCACTTACTCCATTTGTCAAGTAGTTTTCCAAAAAGTACTGTAAACACTGAGCAGCTGTAGCTTCTTCAGGCAAGGTGCTCTACAGATCAGTCATGTACTGGAGAAAAATAGTAATCCTTTTGTTTACTTTGATTCTTCTTCATACATTATCCCATACTTTTTGTACTGTGAGAAGAAACATTAATCTCTTCCCCGCTCACTACAGCAGTACTTTCACATAAGCATCTATCATGACACTTCTCTCTGTTTTGCCAAACCGAGAGCACTGGTAAGGACCTCAACAAATGAGCCTCATCTTATATTCAGTTTGCCTCTTAACAGATAGTCAAGAAGGAACACTTGAAATTGAGACAGAGACCATGAGCACCAGAAGAGATCAGAAGAACGTGTAGGAAGCAATGCTTGCCGAGGAAGATGCATCTTCAGTGGCTACGGACTGCCAAGAAGGCTCTGATCAGGACAGGCATGATCAAGATATCAATGACTATCCTTGAGCCTCAAAAGTTTCCTCTACATATAAGAAATATTCTGTAGTCAGGTACATAATAAAATACTGGGGGGGATGGAGTGGGACAGGGTACAGGAAACACAGGGGGCATGGCAGTGGTTGGCTCTCCTTAGCAAGTAAGTAAGAAAACTTAAGAAAAATGAGTGTCTTTGTCAGCAACCCAGCTTCACCGGAGGTCTGTACCAAGAAGACATTGAAAAGATAGTGTCACTGTAAAAACTAAGCAACAACAATTAGACAGGTTTTTAATTGCAGAAGGAAAATCATAGAATCAGAACAGTAGGGGTGGAAGGGACATTTAGAGATCATCTAGTCCAACTCCCCTGCTCAAGCAGGTCCACCCACATCAGGTCGCATAGGAACATGTCCAGGTGGGTCTTGAAGATTTTCAAGGAAGGAGACTTCACACCCTCCTTGGGTGGCCTGTGCCAGGGCTCCCTCACGTGAACAGTAAAACAGTTTTTTTCTTCTATTTAAAAGGAACTTTTTGTGTTGCAGCTTTATCCCATTACCCCTTGTCCTGTTGCTAGATACAATAGAGAAAAATTATGTCCAAACCTCGTGACACCCACCATTTAGACATCTGTAAATATTAATAAGATCCCTCCCCTCAGTCTCCTCTTCTCCAGATTAAACAGCCCCAGTTCCTGCAGCCTTTCCTTACATGAAAGATGTTCCAGTCCCCTGATCATCCTCATGGCCCTCCGTTGGACTCTCTCCAGTTCTCTGTCCCTCTTGAGCTGAGGAGCCCAGATCTAGACACAGGACTCCAGATGAGGCCTTAGCAGAGTAGAGGGGGAGAAGAACTTCCCTTGGCCTGCTGCCCACACTCTTCTTGATGCATGCCAGGACACCATTGGCCTTCTTGGCCACAAGGGAACATTGCTGGCTCATGGTCAGTTTATTATTAATTGGAAAACACACACAAGGAACCAAAACAGACTATAGTACACAAGGCCTATAACCCATTAACTTCATGATTCAAAAGAGTTTCACATACGACAACTCTGAGTTAAATTAAAGGCACACAATGCACAAACTTTGTCTAAGAAGGGGCAACTCTAACTCTAAGTGCCTTTGCAGAGAAATGATGCTCATTCAGCCTAACTTGCCTGGACACTCCAGAGCAGTCACAACTGGACTATTATAAACTAGAAAGAGCTGGACAACACATGAACCATCAGAAAGCAACACTGTGAACCTAATCACTTTGGTTATTTTACCCCTGGAGCTAAATAGCTCTTACACAATTTATTAGCAATCACTCTGAGTGATTTGCAGCATCTTTAGTTACGTTTTTTGAAGCAAAAATTAGCAACCACAACTTCGGAAAATAAGGTAAGAAGTGGATTTCACAGTTAATGTGTGGTAATGTAATGCACAATAATCTTTGCCCATGATCAAATATCTGAATTAAAACGAACTTTCAAGACAATTGCTCTAAGAAATTTGCATTTTTAGCACAGAAACCAATGGAATTGAGATGTCACCAACTGCAGAACTGGAAAATCCCATTTTCCTCACTGTAGACAAAAATAGAAAGTAACTTGGACTTGTTCTGAAAAAAAAGGAACTATAAAGGAAGCATTAAGAAAACTGAAATACTTCGGGGGAAAAATAGGTAAGTGTAGTCTGCATACACATTTGAAAAGTTGAAGATGAAAACTTCAAAACAAGTTGAAAACACATTGAAATTTAAGGCAGAAGAGGAGCCAAATCTCAGATATGAAACAGCACATTATAATCCCAACTTGGTTTTGCCAGCCTTTTAAAATGGGGTTTTGTCACGTTGTAAGACTTTTTTTCCAGATATATCTAGATATGTTACTATGCAGCCAAAGTTGACACTTTGAAACAATCAAATTCACAATTCATCTTTACAACATGCTACACGCAGTTTTCTTCAGTTATGTGTTCATAAAAGCAGGGGGAAAAGTATGTCAACTATGTAGCTAGTCTAGATAAATTCAAGTTTTACAAATAACTTGCCAAGTGAAAACTATTCAGCCTACATACAACCAAACAGAACCTCCATCAGATCCTCAGAGAAAGATTTTTGATTGTTTTCAGCATTGGCATGTCTTTGTCCATCCTCGAGTTCTTCACTAGAGTCAACTTTACTTCTACAATTGCTGATGCAGCATGAAAACTAGACAGAAAAACACCAGCACAAAAAATTAAGAGATCCAAACAAGAAGGCTTCATATTTGCACTGGTTTTCTGTATTTGCACAGCAGTGTTCATGGGCATCTATGGGAAAGCAGAGCCTTTCAATCAAGAATTTGATGCAAAGCTTTCTTATTCTTTGCCTCTTTCATAAAGCCTTGCTTATAAACCATCATGTTTCACAGTTTTCAGCTTTACTACACGAGTTCCCTTTTGCAGAAAACACAACTCCAAGAAACTTACTCTAATGATTTCTCATCTAAATAGAAGTGGTTTTCCACCAGATCTTGCCTAGTTTTCAGAAAAAAATCCAACATTAAAATGCAATAAATATTTCCATATTAAGTTGTCCACTACTTACAAATCCAATATTAAAATATTAAAAGATAGGGGCAGGGAGGCAAGAGCAAAACCAAGTAACTCTACATACACTTTTAGACTACTGACATGATACAGATTATAACCTGAAGCATTGCTACGCTGGTGACATTTTGCTAAGTAACCATGATATGAAAGAGCATTAAGCTGAAAACTGTATTGATTAAATAAGACAAGGGAAAAAAATAAAAGATAAAACAGCAAAAGAAACAAGGAGGCCCCCAAGGAAATAGCAGAACTTGCATCCTCTTAACTCTTGCAGCTGAATTTTGTAGCCTAATTCAATTAATGTTTTCTGTGTTTCATTGTTTTCTAATCTATATTCCATAATTCTTAAAAAGCTGTTTTACAAACCTGTTGATTACTCAGCAGCTGTGTAAAACAGAAAAAAAAATAGGATGTATAGGCAGAATGAGCCAGCAAATGGATTAAATAAAGAACAGACCTCATTGATCTTAATCTTATTTTAATTTCTGTCTTGTGAATGATGAGAAAACCATCAGCTTTGGGACTGACAATGTTGCTGACTGCTGTATGAATATCTGTTACTAATTAGCACTGAATCTCTCTGTGACCACAGTATAGTTCTACCACTGTAACAATGTAGTTCTGGCCATTTATTTTAGTCTGAAACTTTATCATTGTTTTATTAATAAAACTGCTGCCTACCTTGTGACTCACAGGAGAAGTCATAACCACTATTTGTTGTCCTAGACTCATAGCATGCCCATCTTGCAGTGGTAAATTAAGGTAACATTTCACTCGTAGCATTATTGCAAAGCATTGCAATATGGAAGAACCCTGTGAGAACCAAGCCTTAAGTGTTTACACAAAATACTTAGAGATTTTTGGATAAAAGATATTACAATTAAAAATTTAATTACTCTAAACTAGTGGGAGACATTTTGCATCCTTCCCTAACAAAGCTCTCAGCCCACACACTGTAACACTGCTAGAACACTCCCACCCTTTCTTGAAGCCTGCAGGGACAGAATCCAAGTTAATTCCCAAAGCTCAACTCTTCCTGCAGTTACAGATCTGTAACTACTGCAGCTCAGGAAAATCAGCTTCTTTATTTAACTAAGGTTGAGACACTAAATCTGAATCTTTCAGCCTCATTTAGGTTCGGAATCAATACAGTGAGCTTAAGAAGTATTGGTATCATAACTTTCTTCAACTTCAAACAAAATGCGGAAAATTGCAATCGAACAATTACAGAAAAAAAATATCATGACTAAGCAGTATGAAAGGTTACTGAAACATTTAAATAATTGGGAACACCTGTTCACAAGATTTTTAGTATCATCTAGCTTTTTCATTACTCGTAAGCCAAGTTAAAAAAGCCCAGCCAACTTTGCTGTATACATGAAAACTTATTTCAGCTATCTTTTCATGCAACAGGAAAGCTGTATTTCACATTTTAAAGGCCACTACATCTGAAACTCTAATAACACATTCTGATGCTCTGCATACTGAAAGAAAAATGGCTAAACAAGGCACTGACATCAAGTATTTGTTGTGCAACTATCCATATGTATATTAACTTTTGTCTCAGAAGGACTAAAACTCCAAGTGAGTCTTGGTATTATTGAATATGAGAAGGACATTACTGGCCATAAAAATAAAAGTTACATACCTGAGTTTTTGTCTAATTTGGTAGCACCAAAGCTTATTCCTAACTTAACTTTATCAAAGGAGGTGTCTGAAAAATAGCCACTTGAGCAATTGGGTCTGTAAATACATTACAGGCAACTGTGGATATGAACGTGGAAATAAGTTCATCTTCCACACTTCAACTGGAAGCCTGAGGCCATAGAAACAAGTTACAAAAACTTTCAGTGTGATAGCTAGAAAGTAACGGCTACATATGCCACACCACATTTATTTAACTGCACTGAATACCTGGTAATGGAGCATACTTCAACGGTGGATGGATGATTGAAGCAGCAAGTGTTCACAAATGTGTTTCTGACATGGGCAAGCTAAACATCGAAATCAGAAAACCTACCCAAGGCAGAAGATACTGATTTACATCAGTCAGTTGCTGAGACTTTACTACATAAGCCTTTGGCAATTCTAACCAGCCTGTAACTTCTTTTCCCCCCCTTAACTGAGCATGGAAGACCTACAGAACAATCTGAGGTCTTCACACAGCTAAGTTCTGGGCAGCCAGTCTTCTCACCCCTCCCTCCTTTTTATTTGGTTACCCATACAACAAGAGAAATGTCCATTTTTGTTATCTCTATTGATAAGAGAAACCTACCCTGACAAAAGCTGAAGTATCCCTTCCCAACAGGCTTCTAAGCATTGCATACACCAAAGAAAGTAAGTTGGCATGCTGAACAGAGAACTAAAAACAAATAAAGAACCCCCCCAAAGACACAGAGAAACCAAAACAATGTAAGTCTGCTATAATTACATAAGGTTAAATTCAGACTCAGGAAAAACAACTCTACTGCAGGTGAAAACCTGGTACATCTCACAAATTTCTCATTTTATCATCTAAATAGGAAAGGGAAGTAGCAAAGGTATAGCATTTATCTGAAAGTAGGTAAAAGCTCAAGCATATTAACATAGCACAGAATCACAGAACAGGTTGGGTTCAAAGAGACATTTAAAAGACACCTTGTCCAAGCCCCCACCAAGGACAGAGGCATCTTTCACTAGAACACGTTACTCAATTGATTTCTGTACTTAAAAGATTAAAATCTGTCCTAGCCTTGACTGGGTCTTGCATGCTTTCTGAGAGCATATTACTGCTGCCAGTGGTTACATAACAGAATTACTGAGATTTTCAGAAATGCCACCCGAAGTAAAAATCCATAACCCTAGGAAAAAAAAAAAATGGAAATCCAACCTTTCCTAGAGACATTACTTTTCACAAACAATAATCTGGAACTAGGTTTAATTTTAAGGTGTTCCCTCTAAAGCTAAAATAATTCTTAAAAAAAATTGTGCATTTGGACAATTGTCATTATCTGTAAACATACAGCTCTCTTCCTACAATGTCTGGCACAGAAGCAAACAAGTAATGTAAGGGGCCTGTTACATTTAGAAAGCTCCTTCCATCTTCAGCTAACCAAAAAAATATTAAAAAATAATGAAGATGATCATTTGGGCTCCAAATCGAGTTCTGCCGGGAGTGCAAGGCAGGCCCTCCCTCTAGCAGCGAGATTATGTGATTATTTCTGGATGCCGCAGTCATGTGGCTGCACAGCAAAGCTTTTGTCGGAAGCATGACACAATCCCATTGCACTCTAACTGCCAGCAGCAACTTGCAATTTTGCATTTTCCTGGAACACACCCCCAGTGACAGTAAAGAAATGGCAGCTTTTCAGTGCTCTGGTCTGACTAATTTATATTTCTTGTTGCAGTAAGTCTGAAGGCTCGTTTCTCTCCATTTTTACCATGTATCACTTCATCTGCACTTTCAGTGTGTAACGCTAAATCACAGAGCATGAAATATCCACCTCTATGACACCAGCCCTGCTTGAGGAAGCCTGGTTAAAAACTGCAGAAAAAAGAATTTTAAGTTTTGTTTGGTTTTTACTCTTACAGTATCTCTCTCAGGTACAAACAGAATTTACTATAGCCAAACTACATAATACCATGGCAAATGATGCAGAGTATACCATTATCTTTTTGCCTATTGTATATATTCTACGTTACTCAGAGACAGGTATGCTTTCCAAATAGTCTCTCCTTGTACTTTTCAGAATAAAAGCAGACTTCCTAAAAAACTCATGTATTATGTTGTAATACATCTTAAAGATCAACTCACTTGTTTAGCTTTATTTAACTACTTTTGCCACTCAAATTGCCTTAAACTCAGAATATTAATATATTGAACTGCTGTGTGTACTTAAAAACAAGGAAACAGTTAAAACACACGCCGAATCCTAACCACCAGGTACACAGCTGACAACTTCTACAAAAACTGACCACAAAATTAATTATGTTAGATGCTAAGCAACAAAATATATTAGTAATTGAACAAGTCATGAAAATACCCGTATTTGGCTGCTATCACATGACATATCCCTTGTTTAGTTTTACCTATAAATACTACATACTCACTTGCCAGGCACATGGAGTCCTAGAAAATACTTGATCTAACTACTTGATTTAAGGGTAATTGGTATTTGGCCATAAAAATCATATCTCGTACTACACTACTGGCATGATGTATTTTTACAGCACTTAGTTTTCTTTCTGAAAGCTCTTAGAAGAAATGCTCAGCAATTAAAACCAATCCCTATCTGATCATGTTTAGCAAAATGCCATTAAATACAAAACCTCGTATTGAAGTCACAGAAACCTACAATCACAGTAAGAATACTCCATAGTAACTAGAAAAGGATTCTGTAATGAAGAAACTCCTATACTCAGATGAAAATCAAGTCATTTAGCAGGAGGTTTTCCTGCTCCCATGAGCACACATCATCATTTGCTGGGAGACTTCAAGCAATCATACAGCATAGTTCCATCACTGCAATGCTCCTGGAAACAAAAGTTTCTAAATTCTGTCACCGAACAGCAGGGCTCTTGGTTGGAAGGGGGAGTCAGATGTGATTTCCAAACGACAGGTCTAACACACAGTTTATACTTCAGCATTTGTGAATTTGAGTAATAACAGCACAAGTTTATTAACCAAAGAAAAATCCCCAAACAAACATTATTTGCCCTGTTTCTGCCCTGGCCAGACAATATGTGTCATATTTCCAGGCCATATGCTCTATCAGCACAGTTCTTCCCCTGAAACCCTTCCCAGACTCTTCAGATGTCTCTTTTTTCCTGATGTTTGTTGTAACAGGAAGGCTTGTGTTACTACCCCATCACAGCCAGCATCCTCAGGACAACAAGGCTTTGCTGGTGTACCTAGCTGACCTCTGCGCATGTCTGCATGCTGAAGCTCAGAATAGCATGCTGGGGTGAGGCAGAGTTTAATGCACACTCAACTACAGCTGAATGCATAAGCAGCAATTGGCTTTTTGTTTTCCTTAGGAACACACTAAATGAGCCAAGCTGTAGGACATCAGCTGGAACAGGTTAATGACCACAAAGCTCAAAAAACCTAACTCTAAAAGTGAAGAGCATCTGCAAAAGAAGGCTTGAAAAAAATCACTTATTTTCTCTTGGTATCTACAGGTCTCAGTTTAAAGTGGAGTCACAGAAAAGTGACAGAACACAACCATTATACTTGCCCTTGTTGAATTTCATAGAGTGTTACATCTGGGAAAGAATAACCCCATATGTCAGTGCAGGTTGGGGAACCAACTCTAAGAGAATACTACAGGGGAAAGGGACCTGGCAGTCTTGGAGGGTAGCAGGATGAGCATGAGCCAGCAATCTCCCCTCGTGGTCAAGGCCAATGGCATCCTGGGGTGTAATAGAGGGGGCAGCAGGTTGAGAGAGGTTCTCCTCCTCCTCTACTCTGCCCTCATGAGACCACATCTGGAATATTGTGTCTAGTTCTGGGTCCCTCAGTTCAAGAAGGACTGGGAGCTGCTGGAGAGAGTTCAGTGCAGGGCCATCATGATAGAGTGCAATATCACCCTCATTATGAAATGCTTACGGAGCTGAGGCTCTTTAGCTTTAAGAGGCGGAGACTGAGGGGTGATCTCAATGTTTACAAATACATAAAGGGTGGGTGTGAGGAGGATGGAGCCAGGCTCTTCTCAATCACGTCCAATGATAGAACAAGGGGCAATGGGTACAAGCTGGAACATAAGAGGTTCCAAAGAAACACAGGGGAGAATTTCTCCACTGTGAGGGTGAGAGAGCCCTGGAAGAGGCTGCCCATATGGGTTGCAGAGTCACCTTCTCTGGAGACATTAAAAACCCACATGGACAAGTTCCTGTGTGACCTAGTCCAGGTGGTCCTGCTCTAGCAAAAGGGTTAGATTAGACGACCTTTTGAGGTACCTTCCAACCCTTAAGATACTGTGATTATCATCCTGCTAATGGTCAAATAGCACAATTACAATAAAGCTCACCAACTATCCGAAGCTTCTGGGAGTTGTGGTAGATACGGGTGGACGTGAGATAAAATGCAGCTTCAAGTCTCCAACTGGACAGCCAAGACCAGTGCCTTTTTACATCTTAGTATAGCAGCTATAAAATCATTCTATACTTAGAAACTGAAAGACATTATAGAATTATAATTTCAGCCATCCAGCACAGAAGCTCACTACCTTTAAAGATACAAACATGTCACAAAAAATAACTTAATTTCAAATGTTTACAATAAAGTACAAAAATGTACAAAAATATTTTCATGACAAAGGCATCAAGTTCAGAGTAATTTTTTTTGCAGTTAAGTGAAATAATATTATGTTGTTCTTTCACTATAATTATATGAGCAAACTACAGCTTCTTTATATCAGCTCCTGACAGTTGCTCTTAGTACCTTTCCAAGGTGTCAAACAGTTTAGGTATTTACTGTGTGTTTCAATGTCTTTCAACTTACAGTAAAATATGTAAATCCATTGGCATGACACTTCTCAAAAATAGTTCTCAACTGAAATACAAAAGCCTGAAGACAGTCTCTCAAGGCAAGTCACCATGCAGTCTCAAGTGAGTCCCTTTAAGAGAGGGAGAACAGCATAAACACCATTTGCAAAGAGAAAGATCAAGAACACATTGGACAACGTTGCTAGCTAACAGTAAACATTTTAATTCTGTGTGCTATTAAAATGGGCAAAACAGTCTAAGTCTGAATGAAAATAAATTACTGAATAAAGACTCATGTAAGACTATGTTGAAGTAGCACCTGTGACTGCAGTATCTAATAACTTTTTTCTTGGCTTTGTGAGCTGTCACTGAAAAAATTCCACTTCCTCATGAAAGTCCACAAAACAAATGCAGTATATTGAGAACTGCACTTGAGAGTGGCTATTTTGTCAGTGCTGGTTATCAACATTCTACCCAGCATCTTACAGTGCTCTGATTACATACACCTTCAAAAATAAATTACAGCATTAATAAGCCTGCCAAAGATTACAGATTACAAAGTGAATTTTTCATCAATATATAGCTGATATTGACAATAAACTGCAGGAAGAAGAAAAAAAGTTAATGGTATTGTTAAGCTAATATGGACTCATTTGATGAGCAGATTTGTTGATAGAAACTCTCAGCCCTTCCCATATCTAATCAGAGCCTTTTTAACTGCCCTGCCTGCCACTAACTGAGTATAGAAAGCTAAAACAATAAATTTACTTCTGACGTCTGTTTCTTGCTTTCAATAATACCTATTAATTCTGCTTCTGACAGATCAAACTATTTAATTCCTGAACTTCCCAACTATAAAACTGCATTTACATCTTGTAAATATGCAGTTTTAACTTCATTGAGTGTACATGTCTAATTATGCTGATATGTAGCAATATGGCAGTGTAACTCCCTCAAGTAAAAACTGATGAAGCTGCATCTGGTTCCTTTTAAAGGGAACTTGAACAGAGACCTACAATGCATCAAGTACTCTATTTACCTCAGGAGGTGTTAAGATATGAAGTGATGAAGATGATCTCAATTTTACATCAGATATTTATCTGATAATCTTGTAATTTTCTTTGGTGTTGAACCTACGCACCAACATTAACTATTCTTTTTTTTTTCCCCATGTTAAAGAAATGTATGTTCTTAATTTTATATTCCCTTATACAAAAAAATAGGTTGGGTTGGAAAGATCATCATGTCCCTCTCCCCTGCTATAGGCAGGGACACCTTCCACTAAGACCAGGTTGCTCAAAGCCCCATCCAATCTGACCAAGAACACTTCCAGGGATGAGGATCCACATCTTTGGGTAACCTGTTCCAATGTATAAAAATCTCTGCTTATAGTTTATCTGCTTACCCATGCAGAAAAACAGCTCCACAATCAGATTATATCAATTTCATCATAAGAGATCATCCAAAAGTAACAATGTTTTCCATTAACAAATTAATACATAATTCTTCCATTCTCACTGTGTGAATACAGTTTATATAGACATGGTAAGAACAAGAACACAAATTTCCAAATCTTCAAACATAGTCTCTCCAATAGTTTATCCATTCAGCTGAACACAAGAAGTTTTGACAGTCACCAGTGGTTTATCACATAAACCCTCTCTAAAAAGCAACAGCAGATACCACTAGCATCCATACTCCATTTTCATAGCTGCTCTCAAAAAAAAGTCACATAGCCTCACTACATTTTTTTTTTCCAGAAACATCCTGAAATTTAGTTAGAAGCCCACTGCAATTAGAACACCACCACCCCCATAAAGACTAGGGCTGGAGAGAAAAGAACAAGCTGTCACACATGGGTTTATCACACACACATCCTGACCAGCTACACCAACCACTTACGATGCTTAAGTACCCCTTACCATGCAACTCACTTGGTAAATCATAGAATAGTAGGGGTTGGAAGGGACCTTTAGAGATCATCTAGCCCAACCCCCCTGCTCTAGCAGGCTCACTCACATCAGATCACATGGGAATGCATCCAGGTGGGTTTTGAAAACTTCCTGAGTAGGCAACTCCACACCCTTCCTGGGCAACCTGTGCCATCCCCCTCACAGTAAAATAGTTTTTTCTTATACTTAAATGGAACTTTTTGTGTTGCAGCTTCATCCCATTACCCCTTGTCCTGTCACTAGATACAATACAAAAAAGGGATGTTCCAACCTCCTGACACCCACCATTTAGATATTTGTAAATATTGATGAGATTCTCCCTCAATCTCCTCTAGACTAAACAGCCCCAGTTCCCGCAGCCTTTCCTCAGCAAGAAAGATGCTTCAGTCCCCTCATCATCTTGGTGGCCCTGCGCTGGACTCTCTCCAGAAGTTCTCTGTCCCTCTTGAGCTGAGGAGCCCAGAACTGGACACGGGACTCCAAATGAGGCCTCACCAGGGCAGAGTAGAGGGGGAGAAGAACTTCCCTCAACCTGCTGGCTGCACTATTCTTGATACATCCCAGGATGCCATTGGTCTTCTTGGCCACAAGGGCACATTGCTGGCTCCTGTTTACTTTATTATCAACAGGACTCCCAGTCTCACTCTGCAGAGCTGCTCTCCAGCAGGTCAATCCCCCGCCTGTACTGGTGATGAGGTTGTCCCTCACTCTAAGCAGAAAACTAGATTTTCTTACGTTATAAAACAGATCTGGCCTTGCATTCATCATCTGCAGTGCCTTTTTGAGTCCATATGGTATCAAATGGCTGGTGAGAGTTTGTGGTGGGTTGACCCCAGGCCAGCCTGCAAATACCCAAGCTGGCTTTCACATACTCCTTTCTCCTGGGTGATAAGGTAACAAATAGAAGGAAGGCAATAAGACTTATGACAGTTCAGTAAGAAACGCAAAAAGCAATTAATTCACTGCTTACCATCAGCATGCTGACACCTAGCTGCTTGCCAAGAAGTGAGGCCTCAGCTTGCTTGCGAAGACAAATGCCATAACCACAAACAAGCCCTCCATCTTACGGTCACCCACATCTTGCCCACCCCATCTTCCAGCTCCTGTGCACTACCAATTTCTGTTCTGAAGTAGTGATGGCAGAGGCACCAGGTTGACATGGCCAGTCCAGAGGTGCGTCCCAACCTCAGAGCTGAGGAAGTTTCAGGAACTGCTTACAGGAGCAGCACTGCAGTCTCCTTCCCCTGTTACCAAGCACAAGCAGCCCCACACAAACCCATTACGTGACCACAGACCGGAGAACCACAAATAGCAGAGGCAAGCTTAGGAGAAAACAGCAGGTTCAGAAGTAACATATGATTTCTAATGGATTTCTTTTGTTTTGTTAGAGGTGCCTGTTTACAGTTTAAACAACAACAACAAAAAATAATCACAACCCCTAAAAATCTATAAAGCAAATTCACCACAAAATATTTTGCCATTACTAGGCAGAAAGCAAGAAGAACAGAAGATAGTCCTCGGTAAAGTTATCATTATTCATTCTTTGTGGTCCTGCCACTTTTGTACACAACTTCAGGTTACATTTTAGGTTTTACAGTATTGTTCCCTTGCTTTCTGAAGTTATAAAGCTGGAGATCACTACTTTTTTAATGTTAATGCTCCTTCTCTGAGGAGTAAGAATACCCCAGTAGCATATTAAATCTGATTGTCAATTTAGGCACTCAAAGGTACTGCATTTGATGAAAAAAAGTTTGTACAGACATTTCTTAGCTGGAGACAGTATGTATTTGATAGTCTGATGTACACATTCAGTCCTACTTTGTTAAGTGCAGGTTTCTCCCAAAACATTTTGTTAGATCTAATGACACTGTGTGCAGCTACTGCCTTGAAGGACTTGTTCAGTAGAAGATACTCTAAACTTGTATTCAATACTAAAGGCATGTTTTAATGCATGTTTCATGATAGCAGGAATGTAGAGACTCAAGCATCTGTAACTTTCAAATTCAGAGTTCTGGATATATTTTGAAGACGTATCTTATTGTGACTACTTCCATAAGCTAATGGAAGAAAATTGAACAGAAACCTTGGAAGGCTTTATGTATCATCTGAGATCAGAATTAATCAAACATTCTACTACAAATATTGGACAGATTCAAATTTGAAATGAACCACACTGTTCATTGACAATATTAAACCACAAGAACTGCATTAACAATTTTGTAGTCAGTTGGAATATAGTTAATTCTCTAGATGTCTAATTCAAGTGGATGTTGAAGGAGATACTTTAAAATCACAACTATCATTTATGTGCGACACAAACCAACCAACTTCAGGAAGGTTTTATTATAAAGGACATTAAAGATTGAGGAGGGGAGGGGCACCTCTTAAATGCGTCTTACTGTTTTCTTCCACACAGTTGTAAAACTCTGAAGATGACAAATGTTAAGATGCCAGGATATCTTTCTAAAACTCTGTCAGGATGCTTTGTCATGGTTAAATTCTGCTTAGTTAATGACAACCTATTCTCCACAATTTCTTCATTGAGTCATTACCATAATAAGACCTGGTGACATTTAAAGCCATGGAAACCCATCTGCTAACACATGGACAGCTAGAATCTTTGACAGTCTAATTTTCATCAAGGACAGGAGAAGAAATAATCTCTTGGTAACACCACATATCACAAACGAGATCAGTCTGTGCTTTTTATTAGTCTACATGGATTACATTTGGAAAGGAAAACATATTTCTGCATTAATGCATCTCATTGTACATCAACATCATTTGTGATTGTACAAGTCTGATGGCACAAAGTCTGCAAGGGAAAGATTTCTTAGGGGAAATCAAGAAAAGAACAAAGGATGACTCAAACTGATGAGGTCAGCTTTGTAACTTTGTTATGTATAAATTGAGAGACAATTCAAATTAAATTCCGATGTTTAAAAATTTGCAAAGATCAAGATGCATATTTTAGTCCATAATAACACGCCCCCATCATAGCACTGCCTACATACAAGCACTATAAAGGTTATAGGCTGTATAGAAGAGGCAAATCTCCACATAACCAGCAGCATAGCCTCAGACCTGAGTTTGTACATTTAAACATGAAAGCTTCATTCTGTACTACACAGAAAAAGAAACACACTAAGAAGGAAAACAGGTAGATCCTGTCATAGCATCACTATAGCAGGCCAAGTCCCCTCCACCCTGTTTCACTCAGCTCTGGGGTAGCAGCAGTGCCAAACTCCTTCACACTCCCCGCATATCCTTTGAACCACACAAACACATCACATGCATTAGAAAATAATTCTTCCTCCTCAGGTCCATGTATAGATCCATGGGCCTATCTACAAGGACACATGCATATCTACATGGAACATGTTAACTGAATTAATTTACTCTGTTATCGCAGAAGTTAGAAAATAATAGTTATGAGACAGGAAGCAGGATTTTTTCCATCTCATGCATCAACAACACTATTATCACATTTCAATTACACAAGTAACTGCCTCTCATTTCTAAGCCATCAAATATTCAGTATTTGAAAAGACTGACCTAAGTCTGAAGTACAATGAAACAAACAAATGAAATTAATGGTCATAGAGAAAGATGCTAATTCAGTGCAAATATGTGATAAACAGCTTCCTCTGTTTGCAGGCTACTGTACACTGTGGTCTCTACATAAACTGCCAATGAACTTCTGGATCACTCCGTAAGTAAATACACTAAGCTTAAGCATGCAATTTAATGCACAGTGCCAGAACTTGCTACAAGGAAAGCAAAAATAAGTCTACCTGTCTCCTGTCATGGAAAAAGCTAAAAAGAAAAGGATAACTACAGAGAATTCAAGCAACATAGGAAAGAAAAACATAACCAAGCTGGAATTTCTAATCGAAGTATTGTCTGCTCTCTTGGAGCCTCTACACTTACTTAAGCCTCTGCTCCAACAGTCTGGTCCTTTCAATCCACAGCTTGACAAGATCCCCGCTTCAGTGACTGACATGCAGCTACAAACACCCCCGGAGCAAACCAAACATATCAGGATGTAAATGCCATTAAGGTGAAAAAGAAGGATGTGAAAGATGGAACAGGAAAACATTTCTACAGAATTTAGTACCAAAATTGGTTAAGGGAATTTTCCCCTTCTTTAAGCCATCCATTGCTTGGAACTCCTCCTTATACATTTAACTCCTCCTCTCACATAGCGATTTCTCTATATTAATACAATAGGTTAGGGGCAAAAATGAGTATCAGGTACACCTGTTTTCAACTTCAGGGTCTTCAAAAAGTTTGATATGCAATAAGGAAATAAACCAAAACATTTGGTCTTGTTTGGAATTTCCTTTAACCTAGTAATAACCAGAATTCTTACTGCTGGTTTGAAATTATCCTTGTGTCAATGTGTTACAGAACAGTAGACTCAAAGAAATTCAACAAATATATATACTGTAGTCTTGCATTTCCAAAGTTCTGATTACATGAAACATTGACAACTTTTATGACTGACATGGTAGTGAATCTTGACTTGTATTCCAAATTTCTCCCAGTAGTTATGAGCATGCAAATCATTTTGCTTTTTCAATTATCCACATGAATCTGGACTTACGTGAACTAGGCATAGTGACCTGATGACAATCACTTGCAAGTTCAAAATGGAAACATTTCAAGTTATATCTTATGGACACATTAAAAACATTCTCCTCTTGCTGAGCACTTACATATTCTACTGTTTCACAATCTTACATAATAACACTTAGTTTCAGTTTTTTTATCTTCTCTAAATACATGTTTAAACTAGCAAAAGTTGACATTGATTCTTTGTGTGCTCTCACTGAATAGCATGTCAGATATACCATTTGAGTAGTTAAACTTCTAGCCTTACAGTTTAAATTATTAGGCTTCAAAAGCCTGAATGTGGATTTATAAGTGCTGTCTGAAGAATTCACTTGAGCAGCTTTAAAACACTCAGAAGGAGACAGCACAACATCTGTCCATGACAAGCTGCTGAAAACCAGGCAGCAAGCCAAGCACTCCCCAAAGTTTCAGCCCAGCAAAACCAGATCATCTTGAATAGCTGTAAAGCAAGAACTGCTTTTAACATTAAATCAAAGAAATATAAAACCTTGTGATAACTCTATAGCATTTACTCCTTGAAGTTTATCAAAGAAATCAGAGGCAGAACTGATCTAGTCCATATCATCATATTACAGCTTATTACCATTTTACTGATGAAGATGCATTTTTGTCTTTTAACGTTACGTTAGGTTCAAAATATAGGGAAGGTTTCATCTCTTTCAAAAACTAAATTGATCCTCCTGACAAGTTCATTATACAAAGTCACAGAACAAAATCTAGACAGAGTTAAACTTGTAGACAAAAAAAAGGAGAAAAGTTCAACTTGAGGATGCTTTTGTCCATTAGGTTCATATCCTGAGCCTTCCCAGAGATTTCAATCATCTTCTGGGAATTTGTTTCACTCTTACAGAAACAAAAATAAAAATTACGTAACAGTGAAAAGCAAAAGATAGAGGGGGAAAAACGCTTATAAGGTCAGAGATAAGCAGAGGGGCAGGGATGTGAAAAAAAAGAAAAGCACAGGAAATCTGGAAGTGGCATTCTAAAAGCTGTTAAGGTCCTGGTGAAAGGAGGAGAAAATGCACAAATAGTAAAAATTGTCTGGTTTTACAACTTAAAAGAAAGGCAGAGAATGAAAGTATCACCTCTTTCAACATCAAAAGGAAAACTCGAAAGGCTTTTCCTAGCAATAGCAAGTAAACTTTTCAAACACAGTCTCAAAATATGCATTCTCTAAGTTCTACAAAATAAATCTTGAGTGATCTACTTAAACCTGTGCAAGTCCCATAGCTTGAGTACCTCTTATCTACCAGCCTTCTTCTTCAGTCTAATAGATTCAACTGCATTATTCTGCCTTCTGAATGCTGCCAAATCATACAAAATCAATGCCAGGGGAAAAGAAATTGAAATAAATCATACCATCTTCAATTGCCTTTTTGTGTGATATCATATGATAGGCTGCACAGCAGTCAAGGGATGATCCATGGGAAAGATTCAGAGTATGCCTTGTAGTATTTAGGGGGGTTGCCAAAGTGCAATTGACTCTTCCCTGCACTAGAGCCATGCACGTCAGATGTACTGGTTGGCGTCATATGATGTCTGAGGGGAACATATCACAGCCCAGCCAAACAGAACTGCAATACAGAAGTCATCTCTGTGAACCTGACATTTAAAGCATGTGACGAAGGAACTCTACAAGAGACACAAGCCTGACTCCGTGGAAGAAGCTCAGTGTCTGGCAAGAGCTGATGATGGAACTGCAGGAGATCCTTGCAAGGCTGGGCTATTCACAAGTAGAGCTGAACAGGTCTGGAAACAAGAAATGTATACTAAGGCACCTCAGATCCTAATAGAGTTCCTATTTGTTTCCAGGGTCTTCCAAAGATACTGACAGAGCCCTGTGTGTTTGAGCATGAGGCTGCTACTGCTCCTGTGCTATGCTGTAGTAACAGGGTGAAGTGTTCAAACAAATTCCAAAATACAAATGTCTAGTGACAGACAACATGCTCAGGAGGAACATGCACGCAGTAATTATCTTCTCTGTCAGTCTAAAACAGGCCAAGCATAATCAAGCACAGCTTTTCAAAAAGTTATACAAGCCCACCAACTTTTCTTCTTATTGCTACATTTTCTCTTTTAAGACTGTGTAGTATTTAAGAGGCTCCTCTACTGTTATTCTGAATATATTTCCTTGGTCTTGTTTTAGTCATGAGAGAGACAGTTAGTTAATAAAAACTTCCTAAGTGCTCCTGTCTTGATATTTGTGTAAATGGCATAAATAAAACTTAATTGCTTTTCATTTAAAACCTAAAAGGAAAGGCTAATCTGAGCTGACTGACAGCTTGGAGGAAAGTGGAACTGCTAGTTTATCAAGGGAACACTAGAGTGATGGGAGGCAAGTGTAATGACCATTTTATACTATATGTAGGGATCACCTAACTTATGGTAGCCATGTAGTGAAGTAGAAGACTGAACGTCATTCACCTTCAAGACAAAATTATTGTAGTTGGAGTGCCAAGGGAAAAAACATAACCTTTAAGTGCCACAGTAAAAGTAAAAATAGCATCAATAGCTTTCCCCTCTCACATTGCAGATATTGACAAGCTATTTTTTTCCATTAATCTTCACAGGTTTGCATTGAATCCATTTTGTATCTTATAGTAACTAAGAACGAGGCCTATACTGATGCTGAGAAACATCACTAAAGTCACAACAGGCAGTGTTCAATCCTGTTCAGAGAAAATCCAAAGTTATCACCACCATGAAGACCTAATGAAAAGAAACCATAATCCATACCACAAGCTTCTTTGGGAAAGTGAAATTTAAATGGCACCTTTTCCCCTAACATCAGCTACATGCAATACGACACTTCCATTGTATCTGTTATGTATAAGTTAAGCTTTTCTTTTACACCAAACTGAAATGACACTAAATATGTTTAAGTTGTTTTAAAGGGTTAAAATTAAGTTATTCTAAAACAATCAAAGCACCATGAAATAACTGAAATGAACTCAAAAACATTAGTCATCACAAATAATAACTCATCCAAGGTTAGAAAAAAAGGACTCTATCTAGAAACCACTCTGCCACTGGTTTGGGAAATTATTTATTAGATTACATGGATTGGCATCAGGAGAGGCCGAAGGAACAAGTAAATATCATCAAAAAATATTCGGAAGACTAATTTCTCAAAAGCATACATGTGTGCCACAGAATAACTAGTAATAAAGGTACTTGGAACAAACAGCCTGCAACATGCACAAAGAACTAATGGCTGTCTGTCTCTCTTGAACACCTTTTGATGTGTTTAGACAAGCAAAAACACTCATGAGAACTTCTAACTTGTTTATCCATTACCAGACCTAAAATCTTGTCTGAACATGAATGAACTATGATGATGAACAACTATCACCAGCTATCATCATCTCCCCAGCTTCCAAAACAAAGATATATTGGCAATATTGAGAAGCAACTTGTTTTTTTTAAATAGTATTAAACAAAAATGCTTGGACAATGTCTGTGGCTTCTAGAAACTATCATAACAGTAATACCTCAATACTAGTATAATACAAGATGCTACAGAATCTTACTGTTTCAAAGGAATAAAGAAACCATAAAATTTCAGCAATATTTGTAGCTGGACTGAAGGAGATAGAAGGCTAAAATGAAGTTTCTACTCAGATATCTGAGTTTCCCCAAGGAGATTGTGTTTAAGTAAATACAAGCAAGTTCTCCTACAGAAATTATCAGGCAGCAACTGCAGCATCTCCTTTGCCCTGGTCAACACTCAGGTGATGTTTCGTAACTCTGGTTTTAAGAACACAGAGTAAATTCCCTCTCCCAGCTAACAGTACTTGTTTCATCTCAGTGCTTGTGGTCATGTCTCACCTCTCCAGGACATAATTTTCTGTCCCAACCTACCATCCACCTCAGGGCTGCTGTTGTACATTGCTCTGAAATTCCTTAATATTTGGAGAGCAAAAGAGCTTTACAGTTTTCACTGATAAACAGGGCATCAAGATATGCCTTGCATGCTAATTAATCCTGCCAAGTACATTAACTACAGCCAAGTTATTTTTTATTACATAGCAAGAGAAAAACACAACCAGAAATTCCTGTCAGGTAGCAGCAGGAAGGAAAGCAAACAACACAAGTTGGGTATTACTGTCCCACTGCAGAAAACTGACCTTTCAGTATCAAACAAAACCTCCTACATATGCTGAAGATTAGTGAAGTATATGGCTCAAACAAGAAAACAGCAAAAAAGGAATAGCTTACATGTCTCTTACCACAAGGAAGGATGCAGCAGTGGAAAAGAGTGCCAAATAAGTACACACGTGCACAGCAACCAATTAGGGTCTTACTTTGAGTGACCATATTAATCTAAATGCAAAGAAAAAAGTTATTTGTTACAGTCAGTGAGCACACTAAATGAAGAGAAAAATATGATAGCGGTCAGCTCAAAGTGTTTCCTATCCTTCGTTGTACAGGAGAGCTGCTGTATCATACTGATGCTATGCCAAAAGCATTTGCCAAAAAAACATTTAGAGGTAAAGCCTACTCAGAGTCTGAAATGGCACAGGAGAACCCAAGTAAAAAAAAAAATCAAGATTGTGGGGCTATTCAAAGGAAGATCAAGAAACACAGTAAGCAAGAGCTGAAGAACAAAAACACTGCAAGGTACTGGATGCATATTGAACATCAACTGAAATGCCCACAAAACTTTCTTCAATAGGCTGAGGATGTTCACTCTCTGTCTCCTCTTCCCAGGACAGGAAAAGCTTCAGGCAGACTGAGCAAGGACGTTTGTCTTCCTTTCTAGATCATCTCCAGCATTTACAGTCAGCATGGTATCACCTTGTCACAGATATCCAACATTTCCAGATTCATCTCCTAAATCTGAGCACTAGAATATTTCCAGCAATGGCACAACTACCTATGCTACCACTTTGTTAATTGTGCTCACACCTGCAAGAAAACTACCAGCTGGCAGCAGGAGTGGATCCTGCATCAGCCTCTCCAGGCAGGCCTAAGCCCTGCACAGGAAAGAGCCAGCTGCCTCCTCTGTCACCTCTCCCAGCTGCTCAGAACTGGAAGCAGGCATTCCAGCACCATGTGCTCCTACAGAACAGGCTCTCCCCAGCATTTTGCCTACAATCAAGAATGATCAAGCAATTTACTGCATCTTTTCAGTTATCTGAGCTGTTAAATAAATGTAAAAGAAAAAAGCTGCAAGACTTTCACTGGAAGAGGTTTTGTTTTTTTTAATGCAATGAAATTTCCTCCTTATGCCTCGTATAGTGTGCCACGTTTATTTTTTAAATGCCTTCAGGGCTAAACCTCAGAAAGTAAAACTTCGCAGATGAGAAGATTAGTTCCTTTAAAGGTGAATATAAGAAGCAATATGGTATTGGGAACCACAAACTCAAAATCACTGAAGAAAGTTAGTTTATACTGCTAGAGCTGTTCAAAACAGCTAACACTATACCTTGTGAGAGTATCTACCACACTATCTGCTAGCGTTAAGGGAATTTCAGGAATACTTCCTTTACAATATTGATGTTTCCAATATATTACAACATTCCAGAGCAAGCATGCAAATCAGTATTTTGCAGATATCATCTCCCATGGTAAGCAATCCTCTCCACCTCCCAAAAATAAAAGGTTTAAACAGGAAGAGTTCAGTTATGTTACAGAAAGTGAGAAAGAAAAAGATATTATTTCTCACAAAGAAAAAAAATTCTTGAAATGTAAAACAATTACGAACAGTTCTAGAAGTAATAATTCTGAACTCTGAGAGATCAAATCTGGCACATTAATATCCACCTCTGGGAAAGCCAAGAGACAAGTAAATTGCTCCACAAACATCTCTAGCTTACTGCTAGCTATGATGATTTTATGACAACTTACTGTAACAGTATGCTTTTAAAACAGCACACAGCAGAAGCTGTGATGCTGAGCTTTATCTCACAGTAATATTTGTAGTGTTTTTCTACTTTCATATTCACATGGCACTTGCAAGTGAAGACCTGCCTGACAGTTTCGAGGTTCACTTTCAGGGAAAAGTTTAACATTCCAGTTTTCTTACAGATATTTCTGTGAAATTTAAACCCTTTAAAAAGGAGCTAGCACAGGTTATTTTTTCACAATACAAAAATCAACATGTATCAGAATGAGACTGAACTCTTGAATATGTTGAAGGAAGGAATAAAGCTGGAAGCCTAACACTCCAAGTAAAGGCTCTCTGGAAAGATTACTTGGGAAATCTCCGGTTTTAGATAGTGAACTTAAGATCTCTACAAGGACTTTATTTCAAATCAAGACAACACTTGCATCTAGAGAACAGGAACTTTGTGAAAATTCAGTTACATTATTACATGTCTGACTTACTTAATCTTCCATAATTCCTTGCCCATTCACTCATGGTTTCAGAAGTCTTCTCATTTGCCAATAAAGTGCGCATTGCTAGTTATCAGAAAGGTAAGGACAAGGGTGAAAAAAAGTTTCACGCCAACTTTCACAAGCCTGCTTCCTAAAGCGAGGGGCAATATTTTGTACTTGCATCTTACTGCACATATTAAGAAGGTAGCCATAAAGACCATCTTGGATGTAATGAGAAAGTTCACATGGTACAAATGTTATTGTAGAGAAACTGTTGTAACTACTTTCAATATGTGTGTTTCATAAAAAAACTTGATGTTGTTCATGGAATTTATTAAGAGATATGAACAAAAAGTTCCAAGGCAAAGAGCTTTTCTTTTCAAGGAGCTTTTTCTTATCAAGCAATACACAAGATTTTAGCCAGAGGAGGTTCTTCCATCAGTTAACTCACAGGAAAAAGAAGTTAGATTGCTTGTCAATTTAGTAGAGTAACTACTAAGCAACACTGGGTTAGAAGGAGCAGGTTAGTCTCAGCTCAGCTTTCAGTAAGTTCTTTATCCTCCATTTCAATTTTCCATTGAAGATTAGGTTTATCTTCACCTGTAGATATGAATGCTCGAAAGGGAACATACTGCATAGGATTTAATCAATAAGACGCAATTTCAAACTTAATTCCTCTGAAGTACATTAAGAAAGCATAAGATGGGAGATTCAGTTCTTCAAATCTAATTGCATGCATTTGTACTCTGAACTCAAATCTCAATACACAAAATAGAATTTTATAAAAAGACTGCTGATTCCTCTCTTGCCTAACAAGCAGAGCCCACTAAATCAGACCACTAAGGAAAGATAAGAATTAAGAACTACTCTAATTCCTCCTTGAAACACACAAGAACAATTAAGGCAGCAAGCTAACACCAATCCTGAAAAAGAACATTCAGCTTCAGGTATTTTGTATATCTGCTTATTTCTACTGCAGACTGATCTATTAAAAGGAGAGGATTCTTATGTTTTCATTTGTCTGTAAATAAATTTTGCTTTTTAAAAAAATTAAGACTATGAGCAATTTATATTAATAACAATCCTATGAATCCTTAACACAAAGGCAGCACAGTGCTGACACAGAAGCCAAAACCAGAACATATGGAGAAAGATTTAACTGACACAGAATCACATCTGACTTTCCTGAGACCTAAAATGCAAAGAGAAGCATCACATAATCTTCTCGCAAGAATGAGAGTTTAAATGCTCATAGAAGTAATGGTGGAAAGACAGAAAATAAACAATCAAATCACAGAAAATACTCAAAGTACCTGAATTCTGATCAGTCAGATAGTATTAAATATGATTACAGCTATAACACAACTCTTATTTTAGATGTTTTCTCTGGGAATCATTGCTAAAATACATTAACTGCAGATGAAAGACAGATAGGAAAAAATACAGGTACAAAGGTAATAACACAGAGTGTGGTAACTTGCTTGAGACTGGGCAAGAGCTTCTCAACTTCCTAACAAATGAGACAGCTTCAAGATTCTAACAGTGTTATTTTTATTCAGTCTGTTGCTTGTACTTCTCTGCAGCATTGAAGTATTAGCCAACTTGGCAAATTTTTCCAAGGTTATGTTGTGGGTGGGTGTTTTTGCTTGTGGTTGGTTGTTCTGGGGGTTTTTTTTTTTGCTACATCCATGCTTCTTAATATTAAAACTAAAAACATACATCAAGAGTTCACGTGAGAATGGGAGAAAAAAAAGCCTTTCTAATGACAGTCAAATCTAGAATATGCTAGAGACTATGTAAGAGTTTCAGTGAAGATAATTCCACAATTAAACCATTTGTCGTCTATGTTTCAGACTTGGAGAAATTTTTCCCAAAACAGCTCCAGCTGATGAAGTTTTATGCTATTCATGCTCTACAGAAAGCTGTGGAAAAGGTGGTCACTGTAACAATCAACACAAATCCAATACAGAACCTGACATAACAAGTAATTCCATAAGCTATAATTTTGTACTTAAATCATTCCAAAATTATAATCATTAAAGAAGAAAGTGCTTATACTACTCAAAGCAGGAATAAATATATTAAATCCCCATTTCTCTTGCTTCAAAGCTGCTTATTGAAGTTATTTGTAAAGTGCATCATTCAAACTTCAAACTTGGTGTTTCTTCCAACATCACATTCACTGTTTCTATATGCAGCCTGCTTGTCTGAAATTTTTATCCAAGATACAAGAATCGACGTTATATAAAGAACACTTTCCTGATACTGATGATGCATAATGAGTCATCACTTCAAAGGCTCCAAACCCCACACAAACCACATTCTTTTAAGTCACGAATAAACCCTAAAGTGTTTTTTTTTTCCTGTCTTGCTTCTAACAAAGCATCCTCAGTTCCCAACAGTAAATTGTAATTTTGTCAGTCAGGAGAAAATAGGCTCTACAAGCAGAAATTAAAGATTCTAAGCAAAATATATGTCTCCTTTAATTCTAAACACAAATATTTCCCAGATTCGTTATTTTTCAAGCCTTTATGAAAAGGTTTTTTGCAAACCAATTTGCATTGCTGCAAATTAATTATGCACCATCTCCGATTTCTTTCTCAGGATTGTTTAGTGATTTTTGGTGTGCTTCCCTGGTCTGTAGAGAGGAAAACAAAAACAAACAAACAAAGAAAGAAAAACAAACAAAAAAAAAAAAAAGAGAAGGTTCAAGCACCTGAAAGTTTAGGCACAAGAACAAGTTACTGCCTGTCAGCTGGCTTACAAGGGTTGCTGTGCATACTCTTCACCAGCAGTGAATGGCAGGCAGAGGTTAAGGACTCACTTAATACAACCTAATGTAACTTCACTATCACTAGAATTTCTAGACATCTGATGATATACAATAATCTGTCAGTATTACTTGGCCCTAAAATTAATTTAAAAAAAGAAACAACAGAAGAGGGGAAGCCCTTTTATCTGAACAAGAAAAACAGAAGAGGAACTTCATTCATGCTCAGGAAATGATCATTCCATCTGGGCAGTAAGAAAAAGACACTAAGGAAATAAATCTCCCAATTAGGTAGTTCACCTCAAGTGGACATTACATTTTCTAAGTAATACTTAGTTACAGTTTTCTAATAACAATGTGGTCAACAGATGAATACAGATAAATGTGTACACCTATACAGACAAAAGACATAAGTCTATAAACAAATACACTCAAATAAGTCACAAGAGAAAAGCAACAGTTTGGATGGTATTTCAAACAAGTGAAAATATGCCCAGATCAAATTGAAACAGCCGTGACAGTGGAAAAGCAGAGAGGCACCATGGATTGTCCTGCACCCACATGACTGAGTGATATAACACAAACAAGAGATGATGCTCCTCTGGAAGAAGTACATCTCAACAGAAAACAACGGAATTTTCTTCCTTGAGGAACTAAGAACTTCCCTGTGTCATCTCCTGCCACGAGAAGCATTGGTGCACACCAAGTCCATCTAAGTGAGGACTAAGAACACAGAAGCAGCACTGGGGAGGTGCTGATAATTGTCTGAATTTATTCTCCCCTAGGGATCATTTTAGAAGGAACAGTATAGAGTAACAGTACAAATATGCAATCAAAAAGATGTTCTAACACATTTTCATCTTTCTCCTCCTTTAAGTGGAATATTTGCAATTGAAGCAAGGTCAATATTCCTCTTTCCATTTCTCACAACAAAAAGGTCTTGCCTTTTATCACTGAAGTAAAAGCTACACGTTACCTAAGCATATTGTATTATCTCAGATAAATCGTGATGGTACTATACACTGCAGAAGCAGCTTTATTCTTGTTTCTACTAGGATTGTTTTGAAAAGTTTTCAATTCCATTTCTCAGCTGTGTTCAGATGATTTCTGGTAAGGTCATCCTGAAAGCCTTAGGAAATGCTAGGCTATGAAAACAAGTTGTTTCTTCAAGCAAGCACTGCTTCATGGCAAAATACAGCCTTAACTAGTATTGATAATTTAATTTGTAGTTTACAAGTTTAAAATTGAAAAGTGGCTCTTGTTAAATTGTCATTTTTCACATCCAAGCTTCTTTTGCAATTGAGTCCAAACCAGTAAAGAAACAGCTCTGACAACAGTATTAGCACCCTGCTAATAAAGCATGCCATCAGTTATGCATAATTAACCCCACCGAAAACAACAACTTATGAACATATAGTTAAAATTGCTGTGAATAGTAGCAATAGCAATAACTGTAATACTTCAGTATGTTGACTGCATTGAATTTTACAAGGAGATTCCCCACATTTTAACTACAAAACAAGATTTTCAAGAACTCAGACTTCAGCAGTCATCAACCTTTTGTTGTAACCAGAGCACAGATGGCAATCTAGCCAAGATGCCCAACATGCATTACTATGTGCATTTATAATTTTGAAATGAGTAACAGGTTAAGGAAAATTCTTTTTCACTGTTTCCTTGCTTGGTTTCTTCCTCAATCCCCAACCCCTTCTACATGCTCTGCAACTTCAGTTCCAGCATAGCTCAAACACAACATCATTAGAGACATGAAGTGCAAGGAAGATAAAAATACAGAGACTAAATACTCATGATGAGCATGAGACTCTGATTCTGCCTTAGGAATAAAAACGCTGAGTATGTCTGAAGATAGACTAAAATTTGAACAACAAACAACCCCAGTGTCTGTAACTAACACTTATACATGGCAGGAAGGGCAACTCATTACCCTCATCCTGGGTAGCCATCTGAGTATTAGCCCATCTAACATTCTAAACTCAAACTCACTGATATGAGACTTGTGCTTCCTTCCACTAGGAAGCAGTGTTACACCAAGGAACCAATGGCCAGGGTGACTTGACATAGCTCTCAACTACACTCAGTGAAACGGGTAGTGCTTTTGCTGGATCACTGTAATGACTGGCATCATACAAAGCACTGAACTCAAGTTCCTCAGTATACAAGAAGAAACTGAGAGGTTGCTAACACATCTGCATTAAATTTAGCTAAATAACGGGAGAGAAGCTCTGCAAGTGACAAACCCCAAGTCCATCAACATCTAGCGCAGTACAACTAACTTCCTTCAGTTTCATTTCCTTATTTCTCACCCTCAAAAGGTAACAATTTCCAAACACACAATTTTCCTTTGTCTTCTCTATAATCATATATTTTTCAGAGGTAAGATGGCAATGAGAAAAAGAACATACACTTGATTGCAACATACCATTCAACACCTGTCTGAATCCTGCTCTGACTTGAAATATTTATTAAGTGTTCTGTTTGGCCTTTTGATAAAGTTTTAAAACAAGAGTAGGGAGGTAGGGCTGGTATTAAATAATAAACAACAACAACTAGCTCAAGTGAAAGCCAACACATTTTAAACAACGGAACATAATACTGCATGTGTCCCATTAAAACCTAAGACAAACCGACAGTAACACAGGAGTACAGCAGCACGCCACATCCCACATTTTTCTGCACTCCACTATTGGCACCAAGCCTTGACAGGAATACATTCTCTTAAGTTAGTTTCAAATTCTCATCCATGAAGAGGAGAGATCAAAGAGTTCAGCAGCTTTGAACTTACCAAACCATGCAGATCAACATTGCTTTGGTATGACTTTGCTTAATGTCCAGTAGAGAAAACCAAAATGAGGAGCAGGTTTATGACTGTGATCCTATTTACTGGCTCCCTTTCTGGCTGCAGCTTTAAGTGCTCAATGTGGTGGTGCTCAAGGTCCACATCAAAGTATTCCTACAGTTTGTATGTATTATTTTGCAAGTTACCTTTTTTCTTTTTTAAAATTTAAGAAAACAAACCTGAAAGAGCAAAGTGTTTTCAGATTAAACAGCTTATGTGCACAGATGTTCTGTCATTTCTAACCATGTTAAACACAAGGTACCTGCTGTACAGGACACAGGGCTTGAAGTTAAAATATCCACGTACTTTTCATAACGTTCCTATCCCACCCAGCAAGCTTCAGCCATCACTTCCACAACTGGAGTGATATCTCTCTTCCCCTCACTTTCTGTTCTGGTGAGAGTTATCAAAAGACTCTTTAGCAGAAGACTTACCTTTACCTAGGTGCATCAGTAAATTCTTCCATAAAACACATTCCATACAATCTCTCACTCCAGAATGAATCTCTGATAATAGCTATCAAGTGTGCTATAGAGTCAGAGCATACTAGCCATGAGAGGCTTCAACTGGCTGATGAGACATGATACCTCCTCCAACAACGCAGGCCAAAAATCCCATCCCTAGCATCCCTGTCAACACACACAGTTTCCCAATGGAAGGATCTCTCCCTGGAAATCATGGCTTTCACAAGCATAAACTCTACAGAGGAATCCATATTCCAGCTGCAATCAAGGAAACAGGCTTGGAGGAGAATTGCACACCTTGGCCTCTTAAGGCACTTGAAGCCACAGAGTCACATCCACAAAGAGCTTCCCACATCTAATGGGCAGCCATGGCTGTAGATTCCTGGTTCGGAGAATAGTTTTTCCACCACATCAGTTCTTGCCATTAAGACCAACTTGTACAAATATAAAAGTTCAGAAGTCATATTACAATGTAAATGACAAACAACATCAAAGTATTGCATCTTCCTCCCACACTCCTTTAACGTTGAACAAAACTGGAAGTGAGTGAAACAGTGTAGAAATCCCTAGGCATAAATTAAAACGTGGTTGTCTGAAAAGTAGCACAGACTGAAACACAAGAAATAACCAGGCAGTTGTTTTCCCAAGTGTGGCCTTGAGAGGAGACATACAAGAAATCAGCTAAACAGAGAGAGTCAAGAGAAAGAAGACTAGGTAGCCCAAGGTATTACATCAGCACACAAAGTGTATCAAACTCTAAGGATACTCCCTCCAGGAAGATCAAATGGAAAAAAAAAAAAAAGCCATCTTCTCTGCTGTAAACAAGTATAATGCATTTCAACTTACAAGCATCAGTTTCTCATCTTTAGTCAGTTCTATCAACTCCCCTGAATGTGACTGTGTCGGCAACTGCTTAAACACAGAAGTGGCAAAGGGAAAAGAGCAAACACGAACATCTCAAAAAACTTTCTAAAAAGTTGCAAAACCATGTAACGTTTTGAGGGAGCAGAAGCTTCTGCACTTGTTCCCTGCCAGGAAGAACACTGAAAATCTCTGTAGAGGGGTAACACAGGATCCTTCTCAAACACCTTTAAAGCAGGACCCTGCCTGCTGGTAGCTACACACAAGTGTTCTTCCCCTGGCTTTTGTACACATTATTCAAGAACTAGAACTTGCCTTCCCCCGAGAAGCCCTCACTCCATGCCTTTTGCAGCACAGCTAAAACGCAGACAAACAATTGATACGAGCCTTGAGTGCACCATATGGTGCATATTTCTAACAAAAGCAGATTTAAAAACAACTTTAACCGTGGCCTCCTGGAGTATTTACAGGTTTAAGTTCCTTAAAACTTACCTGGAATCATGTATTTCTCTTTGGGTAGCAGAATTATGACAACATATTTTTCCTTAACTTGTACAGAAGGTTTATTATCTCCTAGATTACTTGATTTACTATTAACACATAAAAACTAACAGCTTACCAGGATAACATGCTTTCCTTGGGGCTTTCAGTCTTAACAAGGCAACTCACATGGGTTTTAAAATCAATTAATCCCTGACAGTCTTGTGCCATCTATGTAAAGGTAACATCATTTCACTGAAATGTCATGTCTTCCTTCATGTACTTGCAACTTATCACACATTAAGTAGTTCTAATACAGCTGACCAATCAAATGAAGGCCATGCTGAGGCACCCATTATGCTGACATTTGAAGTACAGAGCTGAATAAATTAAGGTACCTAAAGACTTCAAATAAGAGATTCCATTAAGTTGCAAACAGCACTACAGTTTTGTTTTAAGCTTCAATGACTTCAGAAATCACAAGGAAATTTCATATCATCTCAGCTGGAGCATTATCCACATGCTTTAATAAACAAGAACAAACACCAAAATTAATTTAGTGAAGACATTTTCCAAAATAAAAACTAGAAATAAGTCTTTATTAGTTACCTAGTCTATCTATAAAGAGAAAATACACTAGTCTCACGCTATTCCTTGTTCTGTGATGCAATCTTCACACACAAAACTCAGAATAGTGGGATTCTTTCAGGCTGCCCTTGCCAACTCGTTACATACGTTACTTTTCAACAGGCATTTCACAGGTTTATTTCTGTTCTGCCGAGCCCAAGGTTTCTCCTGCAGAGCAAGTCTGTCAAATTTGTCACACACTGAAAGTACAGAACACGCAGTAGCACAAAAAATTGGAAGGTTCAAAACCTTTGCAAGAAAACATTCAACATGGTGTCAATACTTATTTCAGAACTATAAAATTATTTCAAGCGATTGCTGAAGAAGGCAAAAGATTCTCTTCACAAACCTGAAACTGGCAGGCAATAGGTAAGGCAAATGAATGATTCTATCTTCCTGCAATGAGTGGGTTTAATTGTTCAGTTGCTACCCGTGTTTGCAGCATCACTGATGAAAGCAGAAAGTCAGGACTCGTGTTGCTCTGAAGAATGCAAGTTCTCTGCAGTTATTTCAAGGGATCTCTTGCAAGTAACATTCCTTTGAAGAACCATGAACAGACTTTCTTCAAGAGTTACCCATCATATTCTCCCACAGTCAGTGAGACAACAGCTTGAACTCCTCACAGTACTCACACCCATGGAGGTTTTTTTTTCATAACCATTGCTACATTGTAAGAAACTGTACCAGTAACATTTATCAAGGTAAATAAACCAAGCACCACAGCAGTCAGGTTTATCACTAACATCTTTGGTGTGGTTTTTGGTTTGTTTTTTTTTTTTTTTTCAGTTTTTAAAACCAAGAGAACTATTTCTCTCATAATGACTTGCATCTTACATGACCAGTTTTGAAACACAGTTAGTTTCACTTCCTCCAGAAATTGTTTGAAAGTCATAAATGTAAGGTTTCAATAAATTTTTAAAATAGGAAAAAAATCAAACCCTGTAACAGAGCATTATCCTTTTACATCACATGAGGATTTGGCCTTTTCCTGATCAAAGACACTATTTGTTCTTAATTTGTCACTTGCATATTGATGTATCACTCCAAGGCATTTGCAATACAGTTAACATTTTATTAAGAATGCCATAAAAAGCATTAAGATGGGCAACAGAAGTCACAATTTTTATACTAAATTCCTACCTCCAGCTTCAGACACAATCAATAAGGTTATTTCAAATAGGATTCAAACTTACATTTCTTGGCACTGAAGTATCACACTTAACATCTACACAAAATCTCATCCCTTCTCAAAGCTAAACACAATATAAAGTCAAATCATACAGTGTAGAAAACTGAAGTCATTTCCCTATTTCTAGACAGGAATGCACACCTATTTTGACTAGTTAAGTCTCCTGTGGTCTTCAGACTAAAGACACTTACTATAGGCTTCTTGGCAGACAAACTACGAAATAAATCCCTCATGAAGCTTGATTTCAGTCACACACTCCTGAGATTACCAAATGCAAAAAACCCAGAACCAAAATTAAAAACCAGGATTTGAAATTTGTTCATAACACTGGAAGAAAACAAAAGCCACATATCTCGTAGCCACTTGCTTCTACTTGACAGATTGCCACAGTACTTGGGAGTTTGACTGACTACTTCATTTTCTCAGACATAACCCTTCCTTTGAAAGTGTACAGTAAGTTAGTGAATGCAAATAAATTTGAGCTTTCACATTTCTCATTCTTTTGCCAATACAGTTTCTAAATCTACGATCTTTTCATCAACTCTAAGTAAAAATCAACTTAGTATCAAAATTAACAAAGAAAATATATATATTAAGTAAAATATGAACTTAGATCTTTCCCAAATAAAGACCTAGTAAGGATTAAAAACATCTGAAACTACTCTAAAAGTTGGTCAATCACACATGAGCATTTCTGCTAAGGACAGGCTCAAACAGGAGCTCCATTAGGTACACTGAAATAAAAATTCCTACAAGCTGTTTCATGAGGGATACACAGCTCCTAGGTACTGTGCCAAAAATATAGCCCATTACTGAACTACAACTAATTATTGTCTTCTTAAAATGCTCCACGACACACAGAAAGATCATCTGACCTTAGAATAAAATGGAACAGTTAATGAGAATATTGTAAAAGTTTTCTTAGCTATCAGAATTCGACACAGCTTTGAACAGATTGCCCGTGAGTTTCACACACCCACCTTGCACAGTAAATGTCCAAGACGGAATTCAACCTATTTGGAGAACAATGGCTTTGATAATGCTGTGAAACTTTTCAGTGGTTTCAATAAACAATATCAAGATCTCTTTGTACAATACCAACAATCAATAGATAAAAGTTTTAATTACTCATTAAGCAAAGACAGAGCATCCCAAGAAGCATACAGAAATTGCTATTTATTTATTTTCCTTTTGAAACCTATTGTATGAAAAAAATTTTATATTAGTTTTACTCAGAGGTAGAATTCCCCCCATTCACTAGAATGTATTTTGGAAACGTGGGTCTTACTGCTAGGGCTACATTGGTATCAGACTTTTAGAACATGCCATGGAGAAGAAGACCAAACAACTCACCTGGTTTGCCTTTTCTGTACAATGTCTTCCCAAAAATCTTTATAATCATCTCTACACCCCAGTTACCAATTTTATGTGACTCACCTACAACTAATCTGTTAGGAAACTCCACACCAGTGTTGAGGAATTTTTGTTTTTAGTTCCACATATGAATTCATTAGTGTTTTAAACCATGACACAAGCAATAATTTTAACTCTTTGGCAGAGAAAACTAAAGAACATAGAAGTTAGATGTTGAATAATGCGCTCTACCTTTAAAAAGAAGCTACAAATCCTTTCAATCCTAAACTCACTACACTTCAAATTTCTGTCGCAACTCTAACAGTTACATATTGTAAGGAAAAGCTGCTAATGCCATACCCTTTCACAATTCCTGCTAGTTTTCAGGACTATTGCCCCCCCTTAAGTGCCAACCACATAGTTGCACAGAATGGTAGGGGTTGGAAGGGACCTCTAAAGATCACCTAATCCAACCCCTCTGCTAAAGCAGGCCCATCTAGCAACAGCAACACCACCACATCCAGGAATTAGCACAAACCAGTGCACATCTGAACAGCAGATGCTAACTATCTAAGCGACACAAGACAGTTTTTCCAACAAAAACACTATCATTCAGCAGACAGAATCAAGCAGTAGCAGCTTTTGCTTATTATGTGCACTTCACACAATATACCCCACTGTGACCAAGTCACTGCTACTCTGTGGCAAGACTGATGCATCCATCATCTATTATCACATTTGCTGAAAGCTACATAGTGTCCATGAAATTCCAGGCATACTGTGATCTCTCTAACATCAGAAAATAAGGTGTAATTTTAGTCATTTGTGACGTTGCCTATCTCTCTGTAGTGGTGGTAGTCTTTTGTGTTTAGGAGCCTAGTCAACATATAACTAAGCTTTGTAAAGCTTGGTTGGAAGACTCAGGAGCCAGCAACAAACTTAAGTCTTCTTTCTCCAAAGGAAGACAACGAGGAAAAAAAGAAACTACATCTGAAGGAACTGGAGCAGTGGAGTGTTGATGTTTTGTCTTAAATATTACTATAAAAATTAATGTTATTACGCAGAATGAGAAAGTAACACACAACAATACATTCTACATAGACTAACATCAACAGTTAGCCTTGAACACTGCACATGGATCAGGTTTTTGATCCTAACCCGCTATAAAGCTATGTACTGCTTACTTAGACAGAAAAAGCTTTGCAAAAAGACAAGTTAGCTTCATGAGTACTCTTTATCTCCATCTGCTGCTCAGTGAAACATTTCATAGAGAAAGAACTATGTCAGGAAAGATTAGTAGTTTCATCATAATTTTAGCCAATTTAACAAAGTTGAATTTACCCAAATTTGTGCCATGTCTAAGTGACGCAGTTTACATATTTTCTGTATACTAAGAAAAGTTTCAGTTCCCTGCAATCTTGGCTAGCCAAACAGCACTTGTTCAGATTTGGGATCAGTATTGAATAATCAAATTAAGAAGACAACTTCTGCATTTTTCAGATGACAAATTGAGGGCTCTGCTTTACCATATTGCTAATTCAAGCTGTAGCTCAATTTTGGTGTCCCATTCTCAAAAGACTACTTGCTGGAGTTAACTAATTGTTTAGAAAAAGCTGCTAGAAATACCAGTTAGAACACAAACATTGCTGATGTTCAGAAAAGTGATACAGTGGGGGTACAAGAGGGACTAATTCAGCCACTTTGCATAATCTGAATTATTCCCCAGGGCAATTACCCTCCAGGTTTACAAGTTAAATACATAACTGCAAAGTACTGGAAAAATATTGAAATCAAGATAACTTCAGGTCACTTTGATTTTAGGAACAGGACTGAATTGTGCAGGGCTCTTGAGCTGGCCATGTCTTGAAGTATCTCATGTGACACTCATCTACAAAAGCAGTAATGAAAAGTTAAGTGCTATAGATTGCTAGAGTCTTGCTCACAAACCGGTATCTGCAATTGGATATGAGAAACCTCAGGAGACGTCCCGCAAAATGCTGGTAACTACTTCAATGCACACCAACTCAACGTTCATCATTAGAACAGTCCCTTTCTTCTGCTAAGAGCTCCAAGAGATGACAATTGAGATCACACTGAATATGGTCTGATAACCCTAACTATTTCTCTCAAACGTTATTTTGGATAGTTTCTGGTATTAATAAGAATCTGTCAGAAACCCTTTGAAGTTAATGATGGAAGAGCTCATCCTGGAAACCATTTCCAGGCATACGAACACCAAGAAAATCACCACTAGTCAGCACAGATTCACCAAGAGATGCTGGACCAATTAGATGAACTTGATGAAACTGGACAGCATATACTAACTCCTGATTGCTACGATTCACTTCTGTTCTCCAATGTTTCAAAAACTTTATTTTCAAAAAGTGTCTTTACGTGCAAAACCCAAAAGTACACCTTATAGAGACACTAATATTATTTCAAATGCTTACAGTAGATTCTTCAGCTCAATTCAGGAATCCCAAGAGGAGTATTCATAGATGCTAGACTTGGAGCAATGTGACTTGCTCTGCTTTGGAGTCAGAGAAAACAGACAAGCTCTTCTAGGTGGCAAGCCACACTAAAAATCAGCTACATATGCTACAGACTGTCTCCTGCAGGAGCATCTTTCACTTCCTTGATGTGGGAAGCAGACTGGCTTCACTAGGCTAAAGTTAGCCTTTGAATGAGCTTTCCCATATCTTTTTCCCGTTCAGAAAAGCAGGCAATATTCCTCCCTCCCTGCAACTCTTACGAAGCCTACAGAATTGCAAATAATCTCAGGTAGTTTGCAAATCGAAGAGACAGAAAAAGTCAATATAGTTTTGTTCTAAAGCTGTATAGTTTTAGAAAATAAGGGTGTTCTGGGTACTCTCTATGGCAACAGCACAGATATATTAAACATGACACTGGCAGAGGCAGCAGCAACCCTGCTCCCAGGCTCTCCTCACGTGCCAACTAAAGGAGCTACCTACAAAAATGCTGAATTCCTGTATTCCTTCTTCAGCAACTTAAAGGTACCTTCTGGAAACCATATGAATAAATAGCTCCACTCTGGACTTCAGCTCCTTTTGTTACAGAAAGCAAGCCATCACTTCCTTTTCAGGGAAAACTTTACAAACTTCTCTAAAAATAGCCTAAAGCCTGTGCAGCTTTTCAGGAAGAGAAAACCCTTTTGGATGCTGCAAATAGGTACTTTAAAAGCCAAAGCAGACCACAAACTAAATCAGCAAATGCAGCTATATTAAAAGTATCCTGAGTCAAAGCTTCCCAGTAAGAAAACCTATTTTCCCAGAACAATCTTCCCCACCAAAACCCATTATTCCTTATATCCAGCATTTAAAAAAGCAAATAAAAAGACACAAAAAATACTCTAAGATCTCACACCATGCACTCACACAAGCTGGCAAGACATTTAAAATGAAACAAAACACAACATTTTTCTAAGAGGTAAGGTTCCATAATCAAGTATTGCTTACTGATCTGTCACAATCCATCCTTGCTCAATGAAAGATCTAAAAATCCCCAAAAATTGGCCTTTTAAGTTTCTGACTTTTTTTTTAATAAGGAAAGAGAAGTATATTAATTTTACTGCCACATTCAGTAGCTTTCATTATTTCATATACATTTAGAGTATCTCTTAGATCTTCCTTAGTCTCCTGCTTCTGGCCTGAGGCAATCTCATTCAATATGGAAGAAGGCAAAGGCTTTAATTGTGCTTTTTAGTTCATGATCTCATAAGGCTTGGAAATGTCAATTCCTCCACTATTACAATGGAAAAGTGCTAACAGGTTACCACTAACAAGAAACTTAAAGTCCTGGAAAAGAGGCATTTCTGGTACTGAAATAAACACAGATCTGTGAAATAAAAAGAACTAAGTATTATTCATACCTGTATTACCCAATATAGCTTCCCTTAAAATACTTAAGGAATGACTAAAGACCACCTCATGGAGAACAGAGTGTGCTACGAGGACCAAGAAAACTACTGAAAACAAAGACTTGGTTTACTGACATGAGAAAGCAAGGAGGATTCACAGAAGCTTAGAAAGATATGGGGAGAGACACACATAAAGCATAAATCTGTGAACTTGGGAAGGAGAATAAGTTAATTAACTACTGACGTTTTCTTCCATTAAGGACAGAAGTCAATTCAACACCTTTCTACCACAAGGCTGGTCTAGAGAAGACAGAAGGACCTCTTTACCTCACTATAACTCTTAACACTGACCTGTGGGACATTCTGGTTAACCAAACAAAGGAAGACAATCTAGAGAAGTTCATCCTGGCATAAAAACTGTTTACCTTGTGTAACTTCAATGTATACATTATTTGCTGTTAAAATCTGAGCACATTTGAAGCGCCGTCATGGGCCTGGTTCTATACAACTTTCTTTTTTAAAGTGTGGATATAGTTCACTTACACAGGAATTGCATTAAGGCATGAAAAATGGTCTGGAAAGCACAAAAAGAATTTACATTTGAATAATCTGACTGCAGTTCACTGATGAACTATAATGACTTGCTGTTGCCAAAAGAGTAACCCCCATTTCTCTGACTCCCCCTCAACCCTGCACACCTTGACTAGCTACTAGTAAATTTCTGCAGGACACTACAGCTCATATGGCCTTTCAGTACCAAACTGATTTGATCAGTCAATCTAGAGGAAATAAACAGAACCACAAAAAGTTTACTGAAGGGCAGATAAGTATGTGGAACAGAGGTGAGTTCAGGTCTCCTTACACATCCCCAAACTATTTTCTTCCCCTCTGAGTCACATCAAAGGCTCTAACAAATGACCAAGTCAAAGCTGAGGAAGAAGTGGAACCAACGCTGATAGTAGGAAGTGGTCAGAGCACACTGTTAAGACTGTCAGCAGTCACAGTACACCAAGTTCACTGTCTTAACAGACAATCCAAAAAACAATAGGATGATAATACACAAAACTGCAAAGTGGAAAGTACTTTTCCACATCTCTTTGTGATTAAGAGAGGAATAAACTAGATGAATTTGCAGGAAAATAAGTGATTGCTGTTGAGAGTTGAAAGGGAGATAATTATGAAGAGCAACAGATTGCCCAAAGAGGTGGTGAAAACCATTTTTGCCTAATGTGAAAAACAGGCCAGCAATGAGCCTCTGTACCAAAGAAAGCCAACAGCATCCTGGGCTGCATCGGATAGAGAGTTGCCAGTAGGGTGAAGGGAGGTGATCCCTTCTTTCTAGTTGGCAATGATGAGGCATCTGGAGTGCTGGGTCCAGTTCTGGACCTCCCAGTACAACACAAGCATGAACATACTGCATAAAAAGCAGCAAAAGGCCACAAAGGTTCAGATCTCAGAACATCTGTCATGCTAAGGCAGACAGAGCAGCGTAGAGAAGGCTCAGAGATCAATGTGTGTAAATGTCTAACAGACAAGCGGCAAGAAGAATGAGACAGACTTCTTGTGGCTATATCTAGTAAGAGCAGAAGAGGTAGTATACACAAACTGAAAAATGGGATATCCCACCTAATCATCAGCAAACACTTGTTCACTGTAAGGGTGATCAAGCAAGTTGACACAAGTTGCCCAGTGAGGTTGTAGAGTCTCCATCCTTGGAAGTACTCAATATTTGACAAAACATGGTCCTAAGAAATTGGGATGGACCAGACTGTCTGCACAGGTCCCTTCCGATCTCATTTCTACAATTCTGTTATTTTTCACACAGCTGCAAACCCATGTGTGATGTACAGGAAGTTATGATATAAAACCATCACCCCAAGTCATGCAATTGTACACCAACAGAGCACAGAAAATTCTCACTTGCTTCATTATTTACCATTAGTTATCATGCCAATGCTCTGAACGCATCATTTAAATACACTGAAGTAACAGAAAGAAGGCTGGACATTATTCTGCTTGAAGCATATACAGTGTCACTGACTGAAGATACTATAGAAAAAAAATACACTGCCGTTTCATGTTAAGAACAGCATTTGCCTATGAAAACAAACCACAAGGTGTTCAAAACTCAGTTGCAAGGTCTTGAAGACCCTACAACATATTCTGCAACCTAGTATGGCTGTTCAATAGCCGATTAGAACATACCCAGATGTTTGTAAAAAGCCCATGGCAGTGGAAATAACACTTGGAAAGATCTTTTCCAACCTGACCCAAACCTCTGTCCCAGCATGACACCAGGGATTAGCCTGTTGCTGAACACACAGCTCTCAAATGACTCATAGGTTACCAAGGCTTAGAAATTCGTGATCATAAGGCAATAAACATTCCAACAGGGAAATACATCTTAGGTGAATGATGACACCATTTAATAAACTGGGGAGAAAAGCTTATCATACAGAACTAATTCTCACACAGTTCCCATTGGACATGCTATTCTTTACTTCTCAGCCTGAACCCCAGTGAACCTACAGCAACAGCTGAGAGATTTCTTTTCAGGAGAGGTATGGTAGGATAATAGACACAAAAGGTTTACAAGATGCTAATTAATTGTTTTCCCTAAGGATCTACCATTGTACTTCATACAATACACTTTTGTAGAATAGTATAAAGCACCTGGATACTTAACTTTCCTTCTTGGATATTCACACTACTAATCTATCACCAGAACTGTACAAAGCTCATTTAAATATTATTATGAGGCTTCAGAGGGTGCTCCAACACTGCTTATCAGCGGTTTCCATTCAACCCCCACATTCCTCAGTAGATCACTCATTGATTTTTCAAAAGTTACTAGAATTTGGAAAAACAGAACCTTCAAAGGAGAGTTAAGATTTAACTTCCACTAACACTTTGTTTCATCCAGACAGAAAGGTGATGTAAGTAGAAAAAAAATTATCCCCACTAACAGAACGTGTTCTGAGATGGAATAACACCTAGGAAGGCAGCTCTTCTCCATATGAAGTATGTAATAGCTTCACATGGATCTAATGGACTGCAAAGCAGAGACATGACTATGGAAATACATACTGTAATATTATCGACCATACTGCTCCTAAATTTAAGCAAACGTCTTTAGAAGAAACTTCTGGTGCCCCTAGAGTAGCTCCTCAAAACCAGCTTTTAGCTTTTTGTTGAATACTCAATACCATTATAGAGGGCTCTCAGCGGGGAGTGCAGTGGCTGGTGTAAACAGTGCTTTATTCTAGGGGGCAGGAATCTACAAAATGAGAGTATCCCTACTTAAGTACCCTAGATTTCTTTTTTTTTACTGTTGCATTAAGTTTTACTTGCTAACTTTCAAGTGAGCAAAGTGCAGATAAAAAAAATCCATCTTCTTTCAGATAAAATTAAATTTAACTAATTTGTCCTGTGTCCTTTCTTAAAAGTTTTTTTCAACCCCATTCCAGTAAGCACACCGTGAAAAATGTTACATTATCTGCCAATGCTTCCATTTAAACGTATCAATTCTGAGCCAGATGATGAAAATTAACTAGAGGAAAGGTTTTAAAAGGCGCTTTTTTTTAATATCGAAATAGCATAATTAGCTGAACCTTCACTTAGCTGTCTCCAAGCTCCAAATTAACAAGTTTTAGGCTTGACAATTCCTAAATTGAACTTGAAACAGAATTAATATGCCAAACACAATAGAGCTTTAACCAAATACGTTAGTACCTTCACAATTCCTTCCGAAAAGAAGAGCTAGTTGAAAGCATCAAGCAATTCAAAAATGTGAAAACTCTGCCCTTTCACAGTTCAACAGTCTTGCCTCACTACCTCAGCATTTGCTGGAAGCAAAACTCTGTAACCTGTGCCTTTGTCACTGCAACACTACTTGCATTAACATTTCACACAAGGTCCACACCTTAACGTCACCAAAAAATAACTTTGAAGGAGTCTGGTTTATGGTAAGAAATTAAATCAGAAGTCCAATCCTTAGTGGCATGTGACTTCATCTGGGTTTGAGACTGCTGTCTGCATTACGGGGATTACCTTTCACACAAGAGAAAGAATATCTCACAGAAAGGCAGGGGTTGGAAGGGATCTCTAGAGATTATCTAGTCCATCTCCCTGCTAAAGCAGGTGCTCCTCACTCAGGGGACACAGGACATTTCCAAGCAGGTTGGAAGTCTCCAGAGAAACAGACTCCACACCCTCCCTGGGCAGTCTGTTGCTAGGGCTCCCTCCCTCATCCTCAGAGTGCAGAAGTTCCTCCACATATTCAAATGGCACTTCCTGTGTTTCAGCTTGCACCCATTACTGCTTGTCCATGAGCAATAAAATAAGTGCAATATGAATTTAGGTTTCACTTCACCGGTATTTACATTACTAATACATTTTAAGACACAAGCACTAAAGACATCAAAGATGCAACTCCACATACTGCTTTACATTGCTACGTTGCAATATAAAGACCAGGAGTTTGTGCTGCCTCTCTCCTTGATTTAACAGACAACTACCTCTGTGAAATTGTATCAATAAAATAAGTTCCCACCTATGTCAGAAAACTGATCCAAAGGAAAACACAACCATGCAATTTCTGATCCCAACAGCCAGAAGTTCAGAGAGAGCCCATGGCCCTAAGCCAAAGCACCAGCAATGCACTACTGGTGTTTCTGTACCGTCTTCTTTGACCTAAAATACAAAAAGAGAGTGCACAAAGGTTCTTGATAAGAGTCACATGTTGTGAACACTGGAGAAAAGTGTGTATCTCTCCCATTGTTCTGGAAGGATGACTACTGTACTAATATATCTGATCATGTAGTACAGTATGTTACAGAAGATTTACGTCATCATACTAGTAAAATTGCCTAATATGCAGTAAATGCAGTCATAAACAGTATAGTTGTGACATGGAGTAACTATAAAACAGACTCATTCTATCATAAGACTTTGCAGTGAACAGGTTCAAAGGTGAAGTTTAGTCATTACCCACAGAACTTTTATCCAACACTGTAAAACCCCTACACACCACAGATGCCGGCATTTAAGAGACACTTCTAATTGTGGTTTTATTACGCAGCGTTTATCACATCATGAACTTCATTATACACAAACCAAGTAAAGCATAACATCTGTAAGCAAAATATAGCACCTCACTGAAATGGATTTTCTGTACTTTGCGCTCAGGACTCCCGGGCAGCTCTTCACTTAGAAGACACACTTCTCCTTCCAAACCACACAAGCATTACAATACAAGGAACACTGTTTCCCCACCCCCCCCACCCCCTTGCAGAATCTTAGCTTGTCAACATAGATCAGTGACTTCACCACAAAAGGAAGATGAGAAAGACAGACAGGACTGACTGGAGGCATGGTGAGTAAGGCATTGGTTTTAGTAGGGCTAATTAACAGTTGAAAATGGCCATTACCTACCTCCCATATGTTCTCATTTTTAAGCATGAGTTCAACAGTGAGTCTTAACATATGGCAACAATAAGTTGCACTCCAATCTTTGAATAGCAGAGTACATACAATCTGGTCTGCTGCTTCAGCTGTAAAACATTACTGAAGGGTAACCTAAAAGGAAAAATTATCTCCTATAAAGGAGTGGACAGGGAGCAGTGGTGAATGAGCAATAAAACAATCAATCAATAAACCCCCAAATAAAGCTCTTCTGGCTAGTTTGCCTATTGGTTTACATTTGGGACAACTGAATCACCTCATCTCACCTTCATGTCTCAGTCCCCACTTCGAAAGCTGGAAAGAATGACTATTTGTATTTGGAAGATGCACAGATTATACTCAAGTTTTGGACCATACACTCCATATGCAGGCAGGGAGAGAGAAATGACTGTAAAAAGAGCTTGAACCAGCAATCATTTCAGTGCTTGACCTGGCTGCTAACAAATTACTTTGGGCTTAAGCAAAAATTGTGCTTAGCTTCCTTACATTAAAACTAAGGCTTCTAGGAGAAGGGTTTCCAGGAGAAAAGCTGCCACCTATTAACTCTTCAGGAGCACTCAAATATTGTTTCAATATTTTCACACTGTTTCCTTTTTCCAAACACAGGAATTGCTATCCATGAGACACACATTTTTTCCTTAACTAAAACCAAGGCTTAAGTGCTGATTAAGTTAGTTTTATATGCACAATAGACTGCCTCTGTTTCATGCAGGAAAACAAACACAGCCAGACACCTTCATCCACCTACATTTGTTAACGTCAGAACAGCAGATTATGTATGTGTCTATATGTACATATAGATTGACACACATATATACAAAAAAATAAAGAGAATCTTTTTCATAGAGTAAAAAATACCTTTTTTTTATACAGAAAAGCATGTAATGGCTTTTTAAAGATACATTTTTCTTTTTTTCAAGAGTTGTATCCCAGTTCCGTACCTAAAAATACTTTAAAATTCAGAGGTATGAGATATTTTAACATTAACTTACTGATTTCTAGTTATCAGGTAGACACAGCACTATCTACTATGAAAGTGCCACATAATAACTCTAAGAGTTCAATAGGAAAAGAAGACATCAACTGAAAAATAAATGCAACCTATGGCTAAGGCTTTCTTAAAGAAACTACCAATGGAATACTGGGAGCAACAAAAGAAAAATATATACCTCTAAAAATAACTGGACAAAAAGTGTAGCGTTATGGGAATGTGCACACTGAAATAAAGCTAAATGCTCAACAGGACTTGCTTCTCTGCCTCTTCTAGTGAGAGAACTGGAGAAAAAAAACCCTTATTGCCCTTCTACTTCAGTACCTGTCTTCCTGCAGTCTTCACTACTATCACATAGATGATTTGTCAAGTATCCTGATTGAAATCAATTAGACAGTGATTTTTTTTTTCTCTCATGTACAAAGCTCCCCAAAAAAATTTTAGGCGAAAGTAATGTCTTTGTTAGGGAAATAGAAGTGACTTCAAACAGTCAACAAAACTTTTGGACCCAAAATTCAAAACACAACAGTAAAAAAAACACACACAAAAATCAAAAGCCAGTCTGAGGTGCACAGGAAGTCTGCTTCTTGAAAGAACCCACTATTACCTACAGTCTTCAGAACAGACCTCTAGATCTGACCAAACCCACCACTGGAAGCATACACAGGGAATAACAACAGATTAGACGGAAAGAAAAAAAAAAAAAAAAAAAAACCAAAGCAAAACTTTAATACCTCCTGACAATTACCCCACAGGGCCTGTGCACACGCATGCAAGAATGCAATACAGAATTTACACCCATGTAACCATGCAACCATTGTGCTCGTGGATGAACATACACCAGTCACCAAGCACCACAAGAAAATCTTGTTACCATTTCCACTTCATCTCTTACAACTCAGTGAAGATCTGTAAGATCCCTTTAAAAATGATGTAAAAATAAATCATGGGTTCAAGATGAGATGTGACAGCCCTTTACTTGTTTTCCTAATCCTTACATTGTATTAACTCCTTATTCTACAAGGGCTTCCACCCATCTTTAATCATAAAATAACATAATTATGACTGCATCAAGATCTCTTTGTAAGATCAGGCATGCTGATCTTTATTACAAAACTTTATAACATGTTAAATAATATGTTCAGCAGTGCAGATACTCCATGTAAGTGAATCTTGAAAATTAAGCAAAATCAGCACTTCGAGAGGGTTTTATAGGAAGCATGCTGGCACGTTCTCGTTTGTACGTTAAGAGCACACAAACTCCCAACAACCGGACCAAGACAGCAAATTTAAAGTTCTGTCAGGAGACTGCTGCTTAGAGAAGGAGAATTAGATAAAGAGGCACCGATGCAAGAGCCCATACCATTCCTAAAACAATAATTCCTAGATGACAAAACATCCAAGCCATTTATAGACAAGCTTTCAAGAGCCTTTTCATACTCAGCTTCCTTCATGGCAGGAAACAATAACCTGAATCAACTGAGGTTTTGAATATCTGATCAACTTCAAGATGTCAGAGTGTTTCCTATGTTAAAAAGTTCCCAAAGGAAGGAGAGAATTAGAAAAACGCAAAGCAGAAATGCACAACACCCTGAGCATCTGGTTAGTTTAGCATCAACCACCTGTAATTCTCAGAGATCAAAGTGCCAGTTGATGGCAGGAATTAACACATTCCAGCACAACCATCACCTCAGTTCGAGTTTACCCCTGTCCCATTTGAAAATAAAGAACTGGTTATTTTGAAACAGTTGGATAGTAAGCCTCCCTTTTTCCTCCCTCAAACCGTTTTACTTACATTTTTACGCCAAGCACTTCTCTTCCACCCTATATTCTTCACCTGCCTCCCCTTCAGTGTCCTTTCCCCATTTGCTTTCCTTTCATTCCTCAATCCAGCACAGTGTGCATGGAACTGACATGTCACTCACCCTTACGTTATTCATTCTGAAGGGCTATCAAGTACGTATAAAGAGAGAAAAGAAAAATGAACTTATGGCCTACGGAGACAGAGCGAAGTGGAGGAAGTACCTACGTGATGCTCTGAGACCAGCTGTCCTGGCTGTAGATTGTTACAAACTTCCATAGCCTCACTCAAAATAACATTTCCTTTCACAACTTAGTTGCTGTCAATCACCTTATCAGAGCATCTTGTTCTTAAACAAGATCAAAAGTGATGATAATATTATAGGGAGGAAGTGTAGTGAATGTAGAGAAATACAGAGTAAGAACTACCATCGATGGGATCAGAAAGATCAAGAAGAATAGAGGCTTGAGGAAGTGTGACCAAAAAAGAGACCCCAACTACTGAGGAGACAAGAACAAAATTCCTACAGCTTGCACAGTAGAAAAGCAATACAGACTGGCTCACATCATCAAAATAAATAAGAGCAAGTCCTTCCAGTTATCACCACAAGGTATACTGAGACAGGAAGGCTGAATCTAACTTGTCCAAACATTCCTTCTCCTCACAAAACTCAATTCTTTCCTAAAATCAAACCTCTTTAAAATGCATTACAGCTTTTGTCAAACTGTTTTCAAACAGCAGACAGCAAACACTGCCTCAATTAAATCTGTATTCTATTACAATGAGCTATCCTCCAGACATATATTAACCCCTTTTGCTTTTGCTGACTTGGGAACAGCTTGAGTTCACAGGATTCAACAGCTTCAGCCAGGATAAAATTGCAGCAGTTTGCTTCCTAAAGGCAAGCAGGGATAACAATCACTCCCCAGTTGGAATTTGAGAAAGAAGATTTTTCTGTACTTTCAACATGAAAAGAGCTGAGAACTGGTAGGAGACTCCAATTTAACATCACCTTCCAGTACAACAACCAAGCTGGAGAAACTTGCTCTTTCACATGCACTATCCAGGTTGGTCAGTCTTCAAACACAAGCCAAACAAACATACTGTCTTCAGTTCATGTATTTAACATTGTTATTTTAAAATAGTTTTATTGAATTAATTTAAATTAATGTTGCTAGCATAACTGCCAGGAAAGCAATCAAAACTATTACAGCAGTTTAATTTTCAGTTAGTTCAGTAAGAAAATACTCTTCTGTGGTTCAATGCAGAAGGTATTTTTTGTGAGGTTTTTGTTTTGTTTTGTTTTGTCATTCTTCTATAGCAACCCAGAAGAATGCATCAAGATCTTCAAAAGTAGTTCTTAGTGAATTTTGTAAAGTCCCAGCACATGAGGGAAAAAGAGAGGAATAGAATCTAAACATCCAAATAAAGAGTCTGGAAGAAAGAGCAGAAAACAGTCTGCAGGTCTAGGGGCGTATTAGGTCACACCAATGGCTGTATGAGAAAGTTTATAAGGAAAATGCTTACCTCAAACAAACTGAAATTGAGCTTTAAGCTCCGAGAAGCCAGTAGTCGTTAAGGAGACTCGAAATATAAATGAACAGAAAGATGATTAGACATTTTAAAGCAAAATGTTCATGAGCTGTTGAATTATAAGGGCACAATCTGCAGCTCAGAAAACTCCTACGCTGCAGACTACTATAAGTTTAAAAAACCAGCCCAGGGGAAATATCAGTTTCTATTCATCTCATATTTTTTCCCTAGGCATCTGTTACAGGACACAGGGAAAGAGATAACCACCAGACACCACACCAGGCTAGGAGAACCTTTGATCTGATGTACTATGACTCTGCTCACAGTAATTCACATCAAAAAATATTTCTCTAGGTGCACATATTTCTCTCACATCAGAGTAATTAAGAACAGCCAAGCAGTTTTCTTAGTAGTCAACTGCAATAGCCAACTACAATAGTAACCTTCTTCCCCTTTCCAGATACAGGTGAAATCAAGGCTAAGAAACAACATGACTGCAGGTAATCATCTTCAGTCATCTGCAGGGCTAGAATAAACAGTGAAGAATTATTAGGTTCTACACTTGTGTTCAAGCCACTAGATGGTGCTTCTAAAACTGAAGCAATTCAGTATGCAAAACTCTAAAAATGAATAATGTATGATGACTTATAAGCTGCCTTCCTCATGATTATTATCAATAACACTGATTCATGGGGTTCAATAGCTGCAGCCTCTGATCAGACAGTAACAAGAATAATTAAGCAAGTCATTGAGATCAAACAGCTGATCATGAAAATCAAAGATAGAAAAAAAAACCCGGTAACTGCTGTTTCCCAAATAAGAAAAACTCCTCATTCTTCTGTCTTTAGAAGTCATTAGACTTTTATATAAATATTGCATTAAGTAAGTTCTGGTTCACAAACTGCTGTTGCCAACGGCTTTGGTTTCTGTAAGGCATCAGTAAAAAGAAGCTTTATGCTACAAACAGCATTTATCTCTTCTCTCATTCTTCATTCAAACACTTGTCTTCAAGACATTTTTCCTCAAGATCGAACTCATTCTGCTACTCTTCCACAAAAAGCAAACGCTTTGCTTTTAAGATTTGTAAATCGTACCTACAAGTGAGAAGCTAACTGTTCTCAACCTGCCACTCTAAAATCACCCTTCCCTTTTCATTCATTCTTCCCAACTAGCCTCAATAGACCCCCTGGCTACTCCAGTAGTTTTACTCTTTTTCATTTCTGACCATTTCATCTATCAACATTCTGCTTCAAATAATTCTGTCTTCCTCATTCTTATTCTACTTACCCAACTTGAAAAAAAAACCTCTTTGCAGTGTGTTAAGCACATAGTTGACCATAATTTTCTGCTATTTTCCATTCTTCTAAAATTCCAACTTGTATTAATCTTTCAAGACCACTTCCTCTTTCTCTACTTAAATGTATCCTACAAAAATTCCTACAAACATGTTTCTTCTCTTCCTTTAAAAAAAAAAAAACCCCACACAACAGTTTTGGCCATTTCCTATTGTATTTCCCATCTTCTACATTAAGCCAGCTCTGCCACTAAGCAATCCTGACAACACTGCTGAGAAACATTACCTTATGTGCAGCTTTTAATGTTCAGGACTCAGCCAGGATTGTGAGTCTTTCTATATACTTCTCCTCCTGCAAATTAATGCAGAAGCTCCTAGAATGCATTGGAGGTGAGTTTTTTTGCCACTGGCTCTCACGTCTCTGTTTTAGCAGAGCTCTCTTCCACTTATATGAGATCTTCCAAGACATTTATTTACTACCTCTTGTTTTAAGCCTTTAATCATTTGTTTAAAATCCTGTAGCAACTATTATTAGCAACAATTTCTACTAACTATGCCTTAATTTCATAAAATGTAGCTTAGTAAGAAGAACCTTTAAAAAAAGTACAGCACCGTGCACAAACGCAGCAACAAGACACAGCAATACCTGCTATTCCACCTACTCCCTAAATGCAATCTCTTATCACAGAGCACCATACCAGAAACCTGGTAACAGGCAGCCAGCACAGAAGTAAGGATCTTAAGAAATCACTGAAAAGTATTTCAAAACAGCTACCCAGGAAAACAGCAACTACAATTCCCAGCCTCTCCAAGCACTCCTGGGGAGAGGATGCATAACCCCTGAGGCATGTGAAAGGGGTCTGCTGAGTGCCTACTTGTCTGTAAGTGTCCACTCCCAGCTACAGTTTGGGGCCATTTCCTCAAACCCTCTCTTCACAACCCCACAGGAGTTAAGCAGACTTTTCTTTAAGAGAGAAACTAAGAGCACATTTGTACCTCACTCAGAGAGTAGAATTGGAAAAAATAAATCACACAAAATCTCCAGAGTTATACAAGCCTTGTGAGCATCATTTAACAAGGGCCATTGATCCCTAGGTTAAAATTTATCCAGATTCATAGATGTTAACACAAAATAAGCAGTATTTATTTAAAAAAAAAAAAAAAACGAATTAGCAAAGAAACTCCAGACACTGAAGATGTTTCAGTTTGTTACACAGAACAGATTAAAAACCTCTACAAGTTGTGGTTTAAGACAAACTTCCCCCCACATCCCCCCCAAACACTAAACACTTCTTTCAAAATATCAATGAACTTAAGCTCAATTCAGAAGAGCTACCCAGGTGAGCCAGTTATCCATGCTTTTTTTCCAGATGTAAACAGAAATTAATCTGAATACTTCGCAAAACTCTGCAAAAACAAACCAGTTCTATACTTCCTTGCTCGATGCCCAGATCTGACCGGGAGCAAGTTCTGACCTGACACCTGTGGAACACTCCAGCAGCAGGAGGCACAAGAGAAAAAATTGCCTGAAGAGACAGGAAATACCTGTGCATACAAATGGTTTGATTCAGAAGGGATCACCCTTTGTGTCATCGGGGTGGCAGTGCCTGGGATGTCTGCAAATGTCCCGAGGAGGTCAAACAGCCTTAATTATTTGTTCAACCATCTGCTGCAATTGAAGAACATTATTGCTTCCAACCACTCCCCTGTATTTCCTCCTGGTTCAAAAACAAAACACTGAAAGCACTGAACCTGCAGTCCCCTAAAGAAAAGACACATCTTACAGGCAACATTAAAAAAATTAAATAACAATGTGGCACAGGAGGCTGGAAACAAAATCTCATCTCTGCTCTAACAGATCAAATGCCTCTCACCACTCACTGCTATTTATTTCATTCTCTGGTTACCTCCACCACTGGCATTCAATCTGGGTTATTAAAATCTGGTGTATCAGCATACCTAAGGAATAGGGCAGGACAGGAAGAGCACTGTCTGTCACAAGGAGCTAGGAAAGTCCTGCTGGTCTTGCGACATGCTCATGATGTTAGTCAAGGCTTTCCACTTCTTACACCTACATTTTCTCTCCTGTCCTTGCTATGCTCAAAGAGAGAGGCAGCAGCTACCAAGTGACTATCTCTCTCTTAGATGCAGGTCCCTGCATCTTACAGCAACTTGGTGATTATCCCAGCAGTTTTGTAATTCCATCTTGTTAAGCAATAACTGTTCCATTCCATTTCCTCATCTCCCCCATCTACAAAGATTAAGTCGAGTTAATTAACACATTTGGGAGGTGTTTGGTTTCTTTTACTTTTTTTTTGGAGGAAGAATTATGAAATGGAAACAGTTCCCCTGGGATTAAGCTAAACCATATATTCAGGTTTCTGAACAGGCTGTACTGTCAATTTGCTGCACTCTGATGTCATTTCCCCTTGCCTTCAAAAGTATCTCAATGGCAAAGCCTCATACCAAATGCTCAATACCATCAAAATCTGCTGCCCTGCAGAAGCCCCGTTACACAATAGCAGGATCTGGAATACTTGGGACGTAGTGTGCCCCACCACCGGTAGCCACAAAATCTGATAAAACATACCTGGCATCTACAGAACCTACCTAACAGAGGACTGTAACTAAGCAATACAAGTCACTGGTGGTGATAGCTCCCACCAGAATAAATACTCTGAACAATCACCTTCAAAACACAGTATGTTCAAAATAATTTCAAAATAGATTGTAAGAGCCACAACAGGAAGGAATCCTAAGGATCCTGTGACAAAATAGGAAAGCAGGTAGCATAGCCAGGAAAGTGACAGTCTCTAAACATGAGCTTGTCTACCTTCCTTTCTACCAAAAAAGGTGCTAGTCAAACTTCCATGTCTTGATACATGTAGACAAAGACATGTAGTAAGCTACTGGAACTAACTAAATATTTGCAAACTATGTACAACTACACACACACACAAAAAGATGAAGTGCTAGTTTTAAACTAACAGCAATAGATGTTACTGAATTATGAGGCATGTGACAGGCTTGGGAAGTTCATTTACCACAGCAGAGTCCCACACAAACATAAGCATACCCTGTTTGATACAGACCTTGGACATTGAACATAGGATATAAAACAAAGGAATAGCAAGTTTTACTGTAAAAAGATGAAAACTCCATTAAAAACTACCATGAAAACAAATTAGTTCTGATAAAAAATAGTGGCAAAAGTTATAGTTGTAATGATTTCTTCTGCATTTAAGATTACCCATACTTCTTTTTGTTCATTACCTTTTTCTCTTGTTGCTCCTTGGTATAAAACATAAGCAACTAATAAAGTCTCTTAAAACCTACCTGTAATTTGTTACTGCATTTTCAGTTACTTCATCTCTAAACTAGTCTCCTTTCAGTTATTAGCAGCCATATCCGACAAGTTTGTTCTGTTCAACAGTACACACCAAAATAACGACGCCATAAAAAACCCAGAAAGCCAGGACAACCTGAACTTTCGTTTTGCAGTATCACCTCGACTCTTGTTTAAATCCTACCATACTGGCTGTAATTCGGGTGAAAGGACTGTGTGCACGGAAGCTTTACAAAAATGAGGCTTAATGCTAAGCCTGTAATTAAAACACAAGAAAAAGAAATGGGTGGTAGCAACAGAGAGGGGAGAAAAAAATCAGATGTAAAGTGAAAAAATATATTGTCTGCTGCAACACCTGGTCACACACACAAGAAAAAAAGTATGTGTAGACGTTCGGAAGCAGTGATGCCCTTCTTACACGATCTGCACATCACATCCGAGACAAGATCACTCTCCAGACGGTTGTTATTTAACTCGTGCCAGAAGATAATTTCATTACAATGAGAGCTATGTTTCCTGGTTTCCTTCCAAGAATTTCGAAGTGAACATAAAAGGGTAGAAAATACACACCTACAGAGCACCACGCAACAATTTTTTTTTCACTTAAAAAAGTTCTCGAGCGCAGGCAAAAGCATCCGTCGGTGACCGGGGAGCACCCGGACCGTCCCTCCGCGGGCTGAAGCCACAGGCGAACCCCAGGAATCAGCGGCCAGCGCAGCGCAGGACGAGCCCGGGCGCAGGTCAGGCGGAGCCGCCTCCGCGCTGCGCAGCCGGGAAAGCACCCCAGCCCCGGCCCCGCGCCCGGGCCGCGCTCTCGCCAAGCCCAAGCGGCACCACGGCACACGCTCTGCTTTGTCATCTCTTCCCCCGCGGCGGGCCGGCCGCTCCCGCCTTCTCCCCGCGGAACCGCCGCAGCCCGAGCCCGGCGGGACCCGTCTGAAGGCGAGCGGACCCGGCCCCGCTCCGCGCCAGCCTTGGCGGCGGCGGCTGCGGCTGCGGGCGGAGGCACCGGCNGCCGCCACAGGAGCTGCGGGCTCCCCGCCCCGCGCCTCTCGGGGTACCGGGGCAAGCGCTGCCCCTCGCCGGGAGGCTGCGCCGCGTCGCCTCTGCCGCCGCCGCCGCCGCTTCTCCTGCTCCTCGTCCGGGCAGAGGCCGCTGCGCAGCGCGGGCGCCGCGCGCGCTCCCCTCAGCGCAGGAACCGGGCGCCGGCAGCGCGGGCTCCGCGCTTCCCTGACAGCCCCCCAAACATGCTCGGCCAGCAGCGGCGCCGCGCCGGCGCATGCGCGGGGGCCGCCTCGCGCTCCCACCCTCCCCCGGCCCCCGCGCCCGCCGCCAATCGGATGGCGGCCGGGGACGGCCCCGCGGGGGACTCGCCCCGCCCACCCCGCTGCACGCGTAACGCGCCGAGGGGGCGGCGAGACTACGCGCCCCAGCATGCCGCGCGCCGCCGCCGCGCTCGCGGCGCTAAGCGCCTCGGCCCCCGGTGCATGCTGGGACGTGTAGTCTCCTGCGCCGGCAGGGCTGAGCGTACCCGCTTCAGGCGAGCAAGCCGCGATTTATGACGGTCAGCCCTACCTGAGGGCGAGACAGTCCGCTGGTTGATTTCCATTCGCCCGTGAACGCACAAACCGAGGAGGGGCGGAATAAGTTTCTTGGCAACGGCGGCAAACAACCGCCGCCATCTTTTTTATCCCGTCCGGGTAGTTCTTTGCTCCCGATCGGGCCGTTCCGGAACGTAACGACAGGAGCGCGGAAGAACTACGTCTCCCAGCAGCCCCTGCGCCCCTTAGCAACCGCCCCGGCGGCGGCAGCGGAGCGGTCTCTGTGGCCGGAGGGTCCGGCGGGGGCGCGGGCGGCCGCCCGGGCGGGCGGGGGCAGCCAGGTAGGAGGTTGGGCCGAGAGGCCGCCCGCGGGGCCGCGTTTCCCTCCGGTGGCGGCGCCCGTCCCGGTGCCCGGGTGTCGCGGCCTCGCGGGCGCCGGTGGGCAGTGGGGCAGCTGTAGCTGCGCGTGTCACCAAAAAGGGGTTAAACGCTTGATGCCTGCAAGTGTCAGCTGCACAGGGCAGGCTCGTAACTTACCGCACAAGTTCGTTCCGTGCCCATAAATGCAATAGAACCCCCGGGGTTCAATAGACACCCCCGGGGGCGTGTGGGGTACCGTAGGCAGGGGTTGCTGGCCCGCGCTCCCAGAACTTTCCTTAGGTGCTGTGGTTTCGGGCAAGCGGCCAGCTGCGGTGTCCTCTGGTTTACCTGTCTCGTAAACGTCATGCAACTGATTTGCAAAGGGGTTTGTACAATGAATATTTAATCGTGACATTCCAGAAGATATTGCATTTAAAAAAAAACAAACTGAACCATGGCCCATCAAGTAAATACTTGCAGTAGGTATACAAAACATTGAAATCTATGCAAATGAAAACCAAACAAGATCCAGGCTATAGCTGCTCACACTGAGTGTTCTCTATCTGATGTTTCACTGCCTTGAGGGAGGAATCTGCTGAACCTGTGCCCAGAACTGCTCTTTGCCACTCGCAGGTGGCAGCCAGCAACGTAGAAAAGTCCAAAGCAAACGAGAATGGCAGGATGTGACCATTGGGAGAGTTATACCCTGTGTTCAGAGGCTCTTTTACTAGCACACTGTTTTTGTAGCTGAGAGAAACACCTGTTCCATCAATCTGACTCAGTTTTGTAGGGAGGCTTAGTTCAACCCTCTTTCTAAGGATGGCATTTATCAGAAGCAGTGCAATCACAGCCTTTCTGGGCTAGGAGCTTAGGAGCAAATGTAAAACCTGAAGGAATCTTTCTGGTCATTGAAACCAATCCCTACAGTTGTGGCCACACTTATCCTATGTAATAGCTTACAAAAGATCTCCAAGCTCCATTGTAAAATAAGGCTAAGTTAGGTCTTTTAAGTGAAATTCTGTGTTTGATAATGGAATGAAGTGTCTACTATTTTTGTTCATAGTATAAATTTATATCATTTTTATACATAGCAAGTAGAATATTCTCCTAAATGGCTGTGTAGAATTAGGAGTGCACATCATAAGAAACCATTCCTGATGTGTATGTTTTAAAACATTGATGAATATAATAATTTGTTTGCTTAAATACAATCCCCAGTAAAGTTCTTTATTAAGAGTCCCTGTATGTCCAGAGGTCTCAAGGCTTAGTTTTCATATTCCAGTTTTTTATTTTAATGATTGTTATTTGGAGGGGAGGCATGAATATTGACATGTACAGAGCATGAGAGCTCAAACTTATTTCTACTATGCTAGAAAAACATATCTGTCACTAGTAGAGCTGTTGCAGCCTGAATTATGATTGAGTCTGAATGGGTACAGAGGTATTTCTCACTCCCTTATCCAAGTGCAAGATACCTTGGCAGGTACAAAAAACAGATATCATGATTCTCAGAGGAGTGGAGAAACAGCCGTTCCCCCTATGACGGAGACACTAAGACCTCTATATTATTTGCCATCCCTTGTCATTATCCATCCTCGTTTTGATGGGCTGTTTCTGGTTCTTTTATTGGTCATTTTGTCTTGATCATACCAGGTGACTAAATGCTTGTATTGAACATAATCACAGACAAACCTTTTTTTTTTTCAATAGTTTGAGGTGAGTAATTAAAAATGCTGTTTAAGCAGTTATTATGGAGTATGACAGTGATGAAAGGCAGAGCACTGTATCTGGAAATGTGATGATATTCTTTTAAAAGAAGAAATTCATTTTCCTTACCACAGTGGGAATGAATCATCTTGATGAAGCGTTCTTTTCTAGCATCAAAAAATGATATAAAAACATGCAAGAACTATTTTCAAAAGTATTACTTTATGTCCCTCATGGAAAATTACTTCTTTGCTCTTTTTTTTTTTCCTTTTACTAAACCAGATTAATGACTTTCAGCCTGATCGTTACTGTCATTAGTCTTTTGTACACAACATGTGTATGTGTATAAGTAAATGCGTTCTAGTTCTTGTCATGGGAACATTACAATTGCAGTAGCCAGTTCTGCAGACTCTCACACAAACGAGTAAGACACCATTTGAGTTAGATGTAATCCAATCATTTCCCAAACAAAGCATTAAGCAGAAAAGGTACCCATCTGCTGTGCCTTCAAAAATCTTGACCGTGGCCTAGACTGCTAATGTATTGTGGTTGCAGCCCAGCTTGCTGACCAACACTGTCTCATTGCTTCGTTGTGATTCCTCTCCGTTCCCATTCCTTTGTTGTTTTGGAAGAAACAAGCTGTTAATGGCAATATGTGTTAAGATTTAAGACTAAAATTTTGTTTACATTTGCATCTCCCTGGGAAGAGCAGCAGATTAAACAGGACCTGCATAGCACACATGCAAAAATTCACGTTTGTCTCTAGTATTATCTTTAATTATATTTTACTAAATAACTTGATACAGAAACCATTTCAGGTATCACCCTCAGGATCTTTGAGACAGTTGCAGAATAAGAAATATGTAATTATATCTTCTATTTTATTGATGTTTGTACTGTATTCTCATTTCTCCTGTTAGCTGTTCTGAATAACTATGATTTTGAAAGCTTGACCTAAATGTTCTCTTCTACATTATTGCAGTGTATCTTCTCCATGAGCCTATCAAAATACATTATGCTACCACTGAAGGAGGCATGAAAAATTAATGATTTACTGTATTTGTAGGATTGTTCATGGTGAAGATGGTCAGACATGGAAAACACATTGCAATAATAGTCCAACAGCTTAACAAATTTGACTCTCAAAATCAGAGCGTGGAGGATTTTTTGGATGAATCAGCTAAGATGTTGCAGGTATATTTTCACTTCATCTTATATAGCTTACTTTGATTTACCATGTGTTTTTAAATATAGAGCTATCTGTTTTCTATCCTGATGTAACTTTCATGGGTTTTTCTTACAGTGACAGTTTTTATTTATGAGTAAAGTCCAAATTCTTGTGGTTATCACCAGAAAACACAGAAGTGAAGATCAAAGGGATTGAAAAACTGCTTGACTAGCAACAAAAAACGGGAAAGCAACAACATTCTAGACTGTATCTGACAGTGACAGGGGAAGCTTCTCTTCTGAGTGAACTGTTCTATAGTTTCCAATCTCCTCCTGTCCTTCCAAATAGAAATTTCTGTCAGCACTACCCATTTGTATGTACAAATGCAGTTTAGAAACTGACTCGCAGGATGGGGTATTCTTGCTTTGAGGACATAAGTGACCACTGTGGGAACTGTGGGATGGAAGGCAAGTGACAATGAATCAACTGCCTAATTTTAGTCTCCTGTTACAGGTAATCAGACCAAGATTTGCCAATATGTAGCTGTATGGGCTGAAGCAGTTCTCATCCTGATTACAGTCTGTCACCTCTTCCTATCTCTCTGTCCTCAGTGCTACCCTGACTTGTGCTGATGCAGCTACTGAATTGAATCAGCTTTACAAAATCACTAAGGGAAGACAGTAGTGTTGTTTAGACTGCTATTGTCTGTGCTTGCCATATATATTAGCAAACTACATTGACAGTGCCCTGGATTCCACACTGCCGTGTAGCTCCAGTGCTCATTTCCACTTTTGACAATGAGGTCTAAACCACTGCTGTTCCAGTTATAAAGTCTTGTACATTGATTTTGCATAAACAGAAACTACTACAAGAATGTAAAACTATGGAGGTGTGATACGAAAATCTGAGGCAGTGGATCCATACACATTTACTGACTGCATGCTTTCTTAACCAGGCCCCTAGTTTCTATCACTGCCCTCCTGCCCTAACTCTTTATGCATTCATATGCTGAATTACATCAGGGAACTGATCCAGTTTCAAAATAATCATTTCTCTCTGGGCAGAAAGCAGGTAAATTCAGCTACTATTGCTGATGAAATAAATACTTGTAAAAATTCATGTTCACAACTTTATTCTCAGCTCACAAAAGGTGATACAAAGACAAAAGAAGCAATAACACCCTTAAGAGAAATATGAATCTTAGGTTTCATAAGAAATGCTTTCAAGAGGGGAAGAACAGGGAGGATAGCTGATGCCAAAGGTAAGGCAGAAATCTTTCTCTGGGATGGTTTCAGCTTACTGCACAATATTTTTGCTGTGTGTTTATCCAAGAAAATACAAAGTAATATCTATGTTTACCTAAGATCCTTCTTTGTTTCAGTACCAATTGGGTGATTATAATTCACCATGGAAATTTCACTTCAGTTCTTTCTCTTCCATAATAGGCATATCATAGAATCATAGAATCATTAGGGTTGGAAAAGACCTTAGAGATCATCAAGTCCAACCACTCACCTCACAATGCCAAGCCCACCACTAAACCATGTCTCTCAGCACCTCAGCTGCACAGCTTTTAAATATCTCCAGGTCTGGGGACTCCCCCATCTCCCTGCACAGCGAGTTCCAATGCTTAACACCTTTCTTGGTGAATACGATCCTGAAAGTATTGTAGTGTTTTTGTACACATGATTTCCAGGCTTGGCTACCTACCATTAGCCAATATTAACCGACCCATGCAGAAACTTCCTCTGGTTTGTATCCTGATTAACACCATCACTTTAAATCACAGACTAGATTCAAGCCTGTATGTCTCACGCTAGCAGCATAACGATAGCAAAACTAGTACTGTGTCAGGAGAGGCAGATTCCAACAGCACAAACCTGAATAATTGCAAGACACGGCTCTCTATTTACTTAGGTATGTAATATATCAGACTTTTCTACAAGTTGCTATCTTCTGTTCTACTAGACTTTTCTAATTGCTAGATAGTTTTCCATCCCTTAAAAGTACAATCAGATTCCAGTCATTATCAACACTGTATATTTCATTCATACGTTCATATATTCATATATTTACTGAGTTTTGATGTTTTCTAGTCTTATGTCCCTCTAACATGGTATCTGAGGTGTCTTGTTTAGTTCTTCATTAGCCTGTTGATGACCTGCATAAAATATGTTTATTAGCCTGTTGCCCAGCTTGTTTGTGGTTGTTCCTGGTGAAACCAACAATTTTGGGCTAGATCATTTCCCTCAAAATTAAAGGACAGCCTCAACAGGTCATTCCAGAATATATTCAAGGGAGGTCATTACGCCAGGAGTGTCTCTGCCAAGCTGTGGAAGCCACTACCAATGCCAGTATTGTCAAGTGACAAATCCTGGAAATAAGTACCTCTGAAAGCCACGTGTTCTCATGAGAAGTGCAAAGAGCAGGTAGCAAAAGCCATTTTGCAGAGCAAAACCTCTGTCAGAATGAAGTAGGTTTCAAAGAGCAATAAACATGTTTGTAGGAGCTGATTGAAAGTAAGTAAAATTACTTGTATGAAAATTTAACAAATAAGTAGATGAGCATCCTTGGCTGATCAGAAATGGGGGATGACATCAGTAAAGAATAAGAGATAAAGGTAGAATGGAATCCAGGTGTGAAGCATCTTGGTACAGGCAGCTTTTGTTTCCTGTGCTAGAATCAACTGTGAGATGCTAGGTGGAGTAAGTGGGTCAAAACAATGGACTAGCAGAACAGTCTTAAGGATAGCACTCCAGATAGCTGATTTCTTAGAGAAACATGGGATTAGTTAAAGCCCGGAAAGAGACATTTATTACAATAAACCAGGAAATTTTGAGATGCCAGCTTAGATTTTACCTAAGAAGTGACAGGAAAATATGACTTGAATCCCACTATTCAAAAAGAGAGAAGAGTGCAGATAAACTGGTTATGATATCCTGGAGAGTAGCCTACATGAAAAATGACCTCTGAAGTTATGGGCTTGACTGACATGCAAGGTAGGAATAGTGCCAGTAATTGAGAAAAGAAGTAGCATGAGAGCACAGCTTTTGTTTTAGGATTGTTGAAACTGAGCTGACAACAGCAAGGAAATGTCACAGAGAAGGGCCAGCATTTTAAACTGTAGGGGTTTCACTTGTGTACATGATAAATGTGAATATGTTATGAAAGGAAATCAGACTCAGTCCTAAGGGAATGAGTCTGGAAAGTACGATATGTCTTGATCCAAATAACCCTGTCAGCCATCTACCAGAGGCATAAGACCATCCTTGCAGGAATTCATACAAAGTAAAGCAGTAAAAATGGCTGATGAAATGAGGGATGGGAAAAGAAGTGAAAGTGAAGTGTCCATTCTCTTACTCACCCTCAAACTTATTTGCCTAGATGTCTTGATTTAACCTGTCCCAGTTCCATCTCTTCAAGTTTTTTATTCCAGTGCTATGGTCGCTGCTCAGCAAGCCCTGCTCACCTCTTTGATTTTGTTCTGCTCACCACAAAGTTCTTGCACATCCAGTTCCAGTCTCTACTGTACCTAAAGTGAATTAGAAATATGAAATATCCCTCTCTCTTCAAACTGAAGCTTGCAAGAGGCAAATGTCACAGAGAAGGCAGCCAAGACAGACTCTCTTCCATCAGCCTTAGCTTCCAAACCGACCCAGCATGGCTTGACCCAATCTCATCCCTGGGCTGGGCATGGTAAGGGCACACAGAATCTTCTGGGCAGCTTACTGCTACAGCGTAAATTCACACAAAACACATCGAAATGGATAGTTTTCACTTGGAAAAATGTGCACTCATTTTCATAAGAAAACTGAAAGGTCAGTTTGTAAGCATAGTCCTGCTTGGCCCCTGTGTGTCATCTGAAAATACATTGCTAGATGTTTCTTTGCATTTGATTTGCAACTGCTTGCTATCTCCGAGTAGCTAGTTAAAAAAACTGAAAATTCAACAACTTTCCCAGTTCCTCGTATCAGACCATGTGAGCTTCTCTCATCTTGTTCCTCTTGAATAGCAAGAGAGGGTAGCCATTAACTTCCAACAGAAGCAGAAAACAACCTCATGATTATTATTATTATTATTTTAATCTCTTGATGCATCTTTAGAATATTATTTAAATATCAGTGTTCCCATCTGAATATATTCCGTCATTGTAGGAAGTCTTGTCTCAAGCTTTGAGATAGAAATCTGTCTGGAAAACATTTGAGTGTGCTGTCTGCTTCCAAATATATTTTGGAGTGACTGCCCAAAGTCAGAAACATTACCCTGTATATATATTGATATAAATAAGTAGTTGGTCATCTTTATTTATAGGGAAATTATGGCATTACATATTGCTATAAAGACTTATGTTTTCTGAGCTATGTGTGAGATTTAGCTTTATACAGTACATTTACAGTAACGGCAGCCACATATCTAATCCCTGCATACTGCTTTGGAAGAGCACCCATCTTTCCCTGCATTTTTGTAATTGAGGTAGATCAAGCAGATAACATATCCACTAACTGTTCAGACACATTTTTCTTTTTCACTTTTTGCACTTTTCAGCCACTCGGTATTTCTATATACAAATAGAGAATCAGAAAATGAGTACAAAAGTAATAGAAAGTGAATGTTAAAGAGCAGAGGCAAACCATCACTTTGACAGGAGTTCAGGTCTGTCTGAAGCACTGTATGGATAAAAACAGAATCTTCTTTTGGTGTGATGAAAATGTATCAATACATTGCTGGAATGCCAGGTGGTTAATAGTCTTTAAGACTGAGTGTCAAGAGAGAACATAATCCCTATAAGGCCATTCAGGAAGCAAGAGAGAAAGACACACATACCAATCTCAGCTCTGATTTTCCAACTCCTGGTTCATGCTTCTGTAGAAAAGCAGAGTTAGGGAAACTCAGTAATTATTAGCATAGTGGTTTTAGAGAAATAGAAATGAAACATGGTAAGATTTTTTTTTAAATCGTGCAGAGTGGGAGATAAATAACATACTTTCCTCTAATTAGAATGTTATGATCAAAGTGAATCTAGAAGTGATTCTGTGTTAGCCTTTATACATTTTCTTTCTGCCACATGTTAATTTTACATCCTAAAAAGAATATCTGTTTGTTGTTCTCAGTGAATGATCAGACAAGTTACTTCCAGGAAGCAAACTACACTTTGATTTTTAATGCATTTATTTACAATCTTCATGTTTATTGTATTGTAAGTTATATTTATAACATAATGCTGGACTTGATTTTCACTGCATATATTCTCGCTAAGAACATAGATTCATTAGTAATATGATGGGTGAGTCCTAGTTGCAATTGTGAAGGATCATATTGTGTCCCTCAAACCTCCTAAAACCAAATAATAAGTGTAAATAAATGCTTTTGCTTCAATATTGTGACCTTGTTGCTATTTAAACAGAATTCAACTTGAATTACAATGAGCGAGAGATTAACTAAAAATAATGTTTTAGATCTATCCCAGTTCTTTGAGTTAGTAGCATGCACATCGAAATTTATATCTCTATATTCTGTTATTCTTCATTTGAATGCCTAGGTTACTTCTCTGAGTTTATCCCCTTCCTAAATTCTTTTTAATACTCCTTTCATCAGACTGATGCCTTCCAGATAATACCTTAATTCTTCTCAACTAAACATCCTTCTTTTTATTAAGTATTCCTCAATTAAATCTATCAAAAGTGATCTATATCCAGAGCCATCCTTCATCCAGTGTATATTGTACATAAGGAAATAATTTCATCAGGCCATTTATAGAAACAGACTGCATCTGTTCATTTTGAAAAAAGATTGTGTTTTGTACCTAACTGAAGCATCCCAGGCATTTTTCTTCCTTATGACTGTTAAAATCAAGCTTTTGCTATGATAGCAAGAGACAGATTTCAACACAGAAGTTAGCATGCAATGTTTGTGCCTTTCTCTATGCAAGTAACTCACTTTATTTTCAGTGGAATTCTTTATGTCAGAGTTGCTGGATCGGACCCACCATATTAACCTTTATATATCCCATCTACTGAAAAGCTTACTTCTGTAAAATCAAAACTGCAACCCAGTTTCACTGTTTTACTCCTTTATCTCTCTCATATTGATAGCAAGATGAACCTGTTTATGAGCTTTCCATTTCACAAGAACATGGTGTAATTTGGCACAACTCTTCGTAGTTCTCATTTGTGTTGGTTTGGCTGTGTCTCACACATGCCTACTCAGCTGTGAGTAAAATCCCCAAATGTCAAAAGTCATAGATTTAGTTTTAAATATGAAAATAATGCAAGCTTATTTTGATACACATGGTGTAAAAAAAATCCTGCTATGTTTTACAAATCTAGTTTGTGTTATTGGTTACTGACATAAATGCAGATTAGACTCTTTCTAAGGAAAGGATGGAAGCTGGTTTTTCTGCAGTGACCTAATCACGTCGTTTAAAGTACAAGGAAAAATAACATCAACTGTACCTCTTCAAGATGTTCACCATTATGACAGGAAGGTGAAAATACTAGCTTGTGCCTGCAACATCGACTGTAAATAGTAGAAGGAGGACATTTTCCTACTTACATCCTAAGATCCCAGGAAAACTTCTGTTGAAATGACTGGAAGCATATTTCCTGACTTGAGAGGAAAAGAGGACTGGGTTCTGGTGGCTGATTCAAAACCCACTGAAGGCAATAGGAATATTTTTTTTCATTTCCACAGCATTTTGATTAGACCCGTGGAGAGGACTAGCACTGATATCTGAAGCACTATAAATTAATCAGACTGCATCTGCAAAATGTGCATATTCTGCCTAGAAGTAGATAAGCTGAAGACATACTCAGTTCTCACAGGAGGTGAAAGCTATTTATCTTTTCGTCAAATATTATATTCTTTCTAAAATGTTTGTTTCACCTTAAACTAAATCCTTATCCTGAGAGGTCTCCTTTCCCTCCTTCACTCCAGAAACAAGAGCTACATCCCAGCTACAGCTGTCAGGGAGCAAGGAAAATACGTCCATAGAGCAGGCTAAGGACATTAGGGATTTCTTAAAACAGGGAGACATTGCCAATCAGCACACATTCAGACAAGAGTTGTATATTTTTTTCCCAGAATCATTCAGGATAATTTCAGACAGGATCATTCTTTTACAACTCAGGCACTCAGCAATCAGAAAAAGCTGAAATTCAATGCCATAGACAGAACACTTTCAGATATTTGTATGGGAACGACATTGTGAAAATATATAACTCTGTTTTACTTATATCCAGTGCAGCCATTGGTCAACACAGTAATATAAAGATTTCCAAACATTGAAAATGTAGGATCATTTAGGATTCATGTACCATAAACTTTCTGTGCTTTACGTAATAAAACAACAAATAAGCTGGAACATTAGAGATGGAGCATTTTTTTTCTGAGAGTAATGTAGACACATTGGTCAAGATCTATTTTGTCTTCTAATAAATTTCAGTTTTCAGTGCAACAGAAGATGATAGCTGCATGTATTACTTCTATCTGTAAATTATTTGGCCTTCTTCATGCTGAAGGACTCACATAACATATTGCAAACCTAGCTAACTGCTACTTGTTTCAGAGAAATGCATAAGGTACAGTACACTTGAAAAGGTAAGAACATATTCTGATGGACAGAACAAATGCTCAAAAATTAGCATTTGTTAATTCCTGTTGCCACCAATAACTTATGATGTCACCTGGGGCAGATCTCATCTTCTCCATACTGTAGCCCCCGCATTTACAAAATAACACTGACCAATAGAAATCTCATTAAACACAATTAATGTTAGTGAGGTGTTTTTAGGACCTCGTACAAACGGTGCTATCATTGTACAATCTATCATATTGTACTGCTTCAGAATCACGTGACCCACTTCTGAATTACATCCCACTGACATCAAATGCAACGTAAAGCACACAGAATGTGCTTAGGAATTAGTGCTAGATATTACACATGCCCAATATATTGCTCTCCCAAAGCAATTATGATTTCAGATATACAGATAAACTATAAATATCCTTCATGAAACTTGTTGAGGACACAATGCCCTTCCTATGCAGAGAGTATCCTCACTGTTTCAGAGTATTCGCTTCTGCTGCACTAGATTATTAGCAGTGCTTAACCAACAGCTGGCTCACCTTTGAGATTTCTTATCCAAGTCCTCATCCTGCCCATCCTTGTTTAGTTTATTGTGAGTTCTGATGAGATCACTTCCCTTGATGACACAGCTGCAGGCTGCTGAACTATTTTCAGTTTTCGAAGTTAGAAACAGAACACTTAGTACTGTTTGTAGTTGAAAGCAGATTCGATTGATAGTGTTTCGTGACAAGACTTTTTGACCTGTGGTCCACAGAGTTATCAATCAGTACTGATGTTCTGGGGCACAGCTGTCCCAAAGTTGCACCTGCTACCACCTTGTTGCTTAGCTCAAGGCCATGCAGTGGTTACGGACTTTCTTGCTCAGACAGTAAGCAAGAGTAAGCACTTATTTCTCTGTTTATCCTAATAACTATCTTCTGACTGACTTGTTAGAACAGTAAAAGTAGAGTAAATAAATATGCAATTGCATTTTTATGCTATAGTCTCTAATGCATAGGAGTTCTTATTTTGGGCAGTGGCCATTTGTCTACTTTTGGTCATCTCTCCAAAGTACATTTGAAAGGCACTGGTTTGTTGTAGCACTTTATACTTGTATCAGAGAACTCGAAAGAAAAATACAAAGGCTCAAATCAAACAAAGATCTTGGAAACAGTTTATGGTCTAGATTTCTAGCAGAGATAGCAATGAGAGTTTTTGTGGGCTTGTTTCCAATGGGCTTGGCCAGTTTTACTATGGACTTTATTATCTGAGCAACTGTTGTCTGCAGATTGATCTGTTTATGAACAACAGCATTTGTTCAAGAGGACCAATTGGTTTAGACTCAAAATGTCACAAGGCTACTTTTACTGGAACTGCCTCACTTTACCATTCAGGTGTTTAGGTTTGCTTTTGCCTTTTGCGCTGAATTCTCAGATATCTAATATAAAATATGGGTTACATTTTTGGGTTTTTAGTGTGGGGGTTAGATTTCTGGATTGTCTTTGTCAGTTCTTTGAAAAAAAAACTTCCATAAATCTTCATCCAGAAAATATATATTTGGAATGGATTCTGTGCCTCATAAGAATTCTCAGTGCATAGCAGGATGGAGTCCATACTTCTCATCAAATTAATATTTTTGCACCTTTTCAGATGTATTCAGTTTGTTTCCTTTGCCCTTCTATTTGATCTAGTCTCCAAGACCTTTTGTATCTCCTGTTTTCCTTCCCCTCCTTTTCACTCATTTCTCTATGTTCCTTTGCCACCTCACTCTACTTGGCTCCATTTTCCCAAATGCATTCCCCTTTATCTTTCTTCCATCTCAACCACAACCTTTTGGATCTTTCTCTACAGGCCTGACTAAGAAAGTAGGTGATGTCCTGCTTATTCACACTCAGTCTCCAATGCTACTCAGCAGACTTTGTAAAGCACTCATGTCTCCATGTAATGATTAGTTTGATTACACTCTGTTTCTTCTCCCTCAACAAATCTGGGTCACAGAATATATACAGAGTCGTATCTGATTACTTCATTTTTTCATAGCTTCATAGATTTCATTACTTCATAGCTTTTCCATCATTTTAACCATTATTAGCCTAAAGGACCTAAACCCCAAAAACTCAGCTTGATTCTGTTTCTGTTTGTGTATCTTTAGTAATTTTGTTCTGCTAGAGAGGCAGTCACATGTAATAGTGCAGTCGCAATGGCAGTAAAGGCTTCACAAGGATGTATGTACATGTAATTTTGCCTGCATTCATGTGTATGTATATATGCATATGTAAATACAGACAGATATGGAGACAATTATACGGAGGCCCCTTTTTTTCTAGTAATGATGCACAAATTGGAAGGACTGAAATCTGGCTTTTGAGCAGGAGTAATGAAAAAGGATTGTACTTGCTCTGACTTTCAACCTGAGCAAATACACCTGGAATTCTTCTGCATAACTTTTTACATTTAAAAATTAGAACTTTGATTTTAGATTTTTCCCTTGTATTTGCTCAGTCTCAAAGCCCTGTGTAGTGTCATACATCAGAAAACTCACATAGCTCCTTCCAGCAGCTTCTAATAATACCTTTAAACTAGAAATGAATCACATTAGGAAAATAAAGAGATCAAGATGCTAGCAGATAGCCTTCTAGGCAAGGTGAACCTCTCATCTGATATATTATTGCCATTCAGTTGTTCCCACATCACAGAGCTGTGGGAGAAATCATACATCAAAGGTGAACTACATGTTTTCAGAAGATGCACTTGGCATTTTGCTTGGCTTCTTGGCTTCCCTCTTTAAGTCACAGAATCTTCTGTTATTTTGTTGTAGCGTGGCTGTCCTTTTTCAATTCATATAATAACAAACTGTGCTGAGTATGGCTGGATACAAAACAGTCTGCATTGTCAGGAGTGCTGGCACTCACAGGTTTAGATTCAATTACTTCTACTCTCCAATATTAGGTTATGGTAGCAGTTAAGAGTCTTCTCCATAATCCCCGTCCAACTTCTCCCCTTGATTTAGTCTCCTCAGGTAGCACAGACTTCACTGGCAAAGAACACGTTTCCTTCTGAAAAAGCAAACTCTTACTGAAACTACTTCATATCGTTGACTAAGTTCATCATTGCTTATACCTCAGAGACATCAAATTTTCTTTGCCTTAACCATTGACATTCACTCATCGAGGCCTTTTACCTAAATGCATGTGTCAGCAGATAAATTTGAAGTTTAACACTGGGGAAGGTTACATTTTACTTTAAAAGGGCCATTAATTTGTTAGGACAGCCCATATTTGATAGTATTACAAGTTACTTATATTATCCAGTTCCTTCAAAATGATTGTACTTCTTTTTGTACACAACTAACATTTTCTTTCCAGAATACAGTAATCATTATTAATTTTATATCTCCACAGACTCTTAATGTGACAGAAAAGAAATTTGTGTTGGATACAGTAGCTGGATGCATACAATATAAATCCTTGCTGGATGTAGTGGTCGATGCCTTTTTTGTCCGTGATGGGAGATACTGCCTCACTGCTGAGCGGAACCTCTACCTAGGTAAGTTTTCTTGAAAACACCAAATATGTTTACCACAAAACCTTTCAAAATCTGTTTTATTCATGTAAGTCTTAGTATTATGTGACATTTGTAGCATTGGCATTATGCCAAATGTGTTAAGAAGTACAGAACTTTTTCCAGTGGCCTTAGAATGTAAAGCCTGAGTCCTGTAATTGTTATTTGGTCTGGACTCTCACAGGTGTTAACTGCAATTTTATCTAAGAAAATTCTGCACAACATGCCTGCAGATGAGGTAACATGCAGGTGCAAAATAGCATCGATGGCTGGAAGAAGTGTCCTGGAAGTTTAACCATCACTTTAAAAAAATGTTCTTCAGTGATTTCCTGTGATTTTCTTTATGCAACCTATTACCTCAGCCATTCAGATATTAATTTGTGTAACAAAGTTCTGTCTGCTGAGGAACACGGCATATCTCACAGTATGAAGATATAATTATCTCTCTCCATGTTCCTGCGTGACCTGATCTAGCTGGACCTGCTTTAGCAAGGAGGTTGGACTGGATGATCTCTAGAGGTCCCTTCCAACCCCTACCATTCTTTGATTCTCTGATTCTAAGGCTTTCTTCATTCCGGGCCATTGCAATGACTTAAATAGGCTTCTGTCAGTCTGCATGAGTGAAGTAAATTGTTTTCACTAGTTACTTGGTTACGATCATTTGCAGTACAACTATATCTGATAGTACAAACTGTTTAATGAGGGTGGTTACTACTCCCAAAGTTATTTCAGGCATTAAGAAATAGTTTTAAAAGTATCTTTATGCTCTGCATTTAATAGGCATATACCAAGACTGATTTATCGAGTCCCTAAATAAGTTGAAACACCAATTGCACCAGCATTGGTTCTCTAAATCACATACGTTCTGAAGCTTTGTGGGTACTTTGAAAAGTCAGGTCAATTTAATTCAAAGTGGTTGAAAAATACCAAAAAACCCTATGTAATATATCTGCATTTTATGTTTTAAAAGCTACTAAATTTTTATGGCAATTCTGGTTGCTTCTGTCACAGTCTGGAAAGGTATAGAAATAAAAATCAAATAACAAATGAAAGGGAACCTAAACTGTCAAGGATAAAATTAATAGTATATTGAATTTATTCTAAATGGCAATGCTTCATTGTCTCCAAAGCCGTGTTTTTCAGTGTCTGGGGCACATAAATTATACCTTTAAGCTGAGTGTTGCTATAATTGGATTGTCAGGACTGGTCCACTCAAAAGCCTCCATTAATCATAGGCAGAGGGTAAGCCCCGGAAAATTTTCCTTTATCAACAAGTTGAGAGTCTAAGGTCATTGGCTTACATTTTTTTAAGCTGCTTGTGATTCCCTTTGCCAAGATGCATTGACACTTAAATGATCAAAGCTGCTTATAAAGGCTGTTGCTATGTGTGAGCAGATTTGAATTTAATAAAGCTTGTAGGAGATAAATGTATATTCTGCTAAGACTGCTTAAATATGTTGCTATGCTAAAGCATAAGATTGAAGCCTAACGATACACTGAGTTGGCTCAGCACATTGGTTAGAATTTACTGATTTTATCATTATTTTTTGGTGGCAGCTAAAATCAAAGTGATCAAAGGGAATATGCTCAAATGAAGGCTGATATAGGAGCTCAGGAACAGGTCTGCACTGACTGTGCACCCAAAGCACATACTTGCCAGAGTGAGGTGCAAGCATCGGGTTTGGATTTTCCAGAGAATTTCACAATTTAAAAACTCAAGTTTATTCTAATTCAGAATAAAACCAAAGATTAGTACAGTTTCTGCAAATTGATCTTGGAAAAGAAATACTAGAAATGTGACATTTGAAGTTTAAACATCTTGTTATGTATAATGTTGTCATGCATAATAAAATATGATTTTGGAAGGGGAGATAAAGAGCTATGCTCTCTGAAAACATTAAAAACACAGTATGTTGAAAAATTCTCTACCAAAACTTTCTTTTCTGTCTCATGTTCACATTGAATTTTCTCAAAATAAGCTTGCTTACACTGACTATTTCGGTTATAGTAAAAGAAGGAGCTGTTTCTAACAATGTAATACTGTCAGAAACTTTTCAGTCCTGTCTCTCAGGAGCCTTCTGACTCCTTCCTGCTCTGTTGTCAGACTAACACAGAATTTATACAGAGGGAATATGCAGATATTTCTTGTATAAGCTGGTACTACTAACCAAAGGAACAAACCACCATTTTTCTCATCATTGCTCCACTCATTCTCACCCCTGTGACATATAATCTTTTGAGCTAGGTTTTGTGGTAAGCAGCTTTCTAGTGAACTGATCAAGAAAGTGCTTCAGGTTAACATTCAGTCTGTTTTAACTTGACTGTGTGGGTGACTGTACTTGCCCAAGAGAAGAAGCCAAAGGAGGTGGTGAGAACAAACAGGTGTAAACAGAGCCACTTATTTTAGTGGTGATGTTGGCATAATGAAACCACTCTGAAATCATGGCAAGATCTTACCTTTGGCCTTACAGGATTCCAAACGCTGCTATGGTAGATCTCCCGTCTTTGCAAGCAGAGTATTTGCAGGCATGAAAAGGACCTCTATGAATTACTTTAGATAACTGCGATTTGTTTGCCTTTTTGTGTCAGTGGCTAGACCCTCAGCTATTAGAATTCCATAAAATTTTGTAGATTTGCACTAGCTTGGATCTGAGTCACAAAAGAGACAACTAATGTGTATGAACCATAGCATAGTCACGATGCCAATAATGAACTCAGGGTTAACATTATATTATAACTTAGTGTTACACTTTCTCATTGTCCAGCAGTTAGATTAACAATATTGAAGACTATCTAAAATTAAAGTAAGAGTATAGATCCAGAGTGTGCTGAGTATAGGGTATAGGTTTATTAGAATTTCCTGCCATGTTTTAATTGTTTATATCTTTTGCTAGTTATTTGTTATCTGGCTACTTTTCAACTAGAAAAGCTCGGTCTTCAGCACTTCAGCAGAATCATCAAATCTCTGGACACAGCAAAAATGCAAAAGGTAATGAAAGTCCCAAACATTTTAAAAAATAATTAATGACCTTTTCATTATGTTTGATTATTCAGATGCCTTTTCTCAACCTTCAGTGTTTAAACTGAGAAATTAGTTTTATTTTCTGTTTAAATTAAAAAAATACATTAGTATTTTGTTAGCACCAAACCCTTCAGTTTCTATACTGATGCAGTGACTATCTCATATTCAGTCAAAGATCAATTTAAAGCTCGTTTTAGATAATCAGAGAAGGTCAAATTATCACATGATTTACAATTCATATGATTTACAGTTATTCCTCTAACTTGTATACTCACTCTGCTTGCATTCTTTCTTTGACTTTAAGCAGCAGAAGTGTTTCCTGTACACAATGGACCTATTGAAACTTGCACTTCCTGCTGATTAGTGGGTTTTTTTAAATTTTCTCTTGAATAACCTACTGCCACTTAAATTATCAAGCATCTTGTCCTTCCATCATGTTTTCTCCTTCTCAAAAAAAAGAGAATTGCTCATTTGGAGTTATGCATGTAGCAATTACACCCTCACAACATGCGTGCAATTGACCAGACTATTGCTGTTAGATAGGAAGTATGACAACAAAGTTCCCCCTGCCTTTTCCTCTCTAGAGTCACAAATTTAGGTTTCACTCCACCAATTGTTTACTAATTTTCATTAAATTTTTATAAACATAAATATCTTCTGCTTCTGATTCAAAATGGTTGAAAGGGCTGATTATATTAAAACCCATGTGGGAAAGAGAGGCAGAGGGACAAACTGAGTGGCAACAGTTTCTCATAAGCCTTGTTTTCTTAGGAAAATGAGTTAAAATTAGATTACTGGTGGCACAGCCTATGTAAATTTTGATCATCCAGATGTTTCAAAGCATAGTCCAAACACAGCATTTGAGTAACATCTGTGATGCAAGAGATAGGCAAATCTTAGTAATTAATATCCAAAGGCTAAGGTTTATCCTTACACTGATTACTTTGAATGTTCACGTGGATGCCAGTGTCTCTTTAAGGAGTACAATTGCTGCATAGCACGTAAGGAGAGGCTAGGTTAGGATCTCCTCACAATGTTTATAGAAACACTCCTTTCACTTTTTTGGGATGGGCTTACCATGGAATGGTTTTTATTATTTCCATTCAGAGAGAAAAATTATATACTTCATTAATTGTTAGAAAGAACAGAGAATTGGCTGGAAGAATTATCATAATCTGGTAGACAGACAAATCACTCTGTCTAAAATGCTCTCCCAGCCCCTTCTTAGGTAAACATCTTAGGCACAAGCCACTGGATTGGATGCATTTTAAGCTCATTCAGCTAGCAACCCTATTTTCCCACTTCATGCCAGTTATCTCATGTTGATTCCATTCACCTAGCTTATATGGCTTAAGCGTCAGTGCCCTAGTGTTCTATTTCAGGTCATTTCTCCTTCCTTGTCTGGAATAAGTCTTTTCTGATAGGGAGGTGCTGCATTACACAATGGTCTGCACCTGCTACTTTTTTCCCTGTAGAAGTGACTTTAAGTGTCAGGTCCTCATCACCATGGTACCTAGGTTTTCTTCTCTTGCATTAGAAGAGGTTCTTTTTCTCCAAAGCGATGCTAGATTATATTAATGCACCTGCAGCAGAGGATTTGGAAGCAACATTTGGTCTTCCCAGCAACAGAGACAAAAACAGCAGAAGGCAGATCTGCAGCCTTAGCAACAGAAGTTATCAAAAATTTGAGATTCTCCTTCAGGATGCTGACCTGTGCATTTTGCCTGATGACTATTGTGTCTGAGTTCAGTTGAGATGCAGCAAAAATTATTCACATATATTTCCTTAGAATAGACTAATTAAAAATATTTTTTTCTGCACATCCCAGACTGAATGGAATTTTCTCAGTCATGCAGACAAACCTTACTCAAATGAGTAGTTTTCCGTTGAATGAGATGACTCATGTGAGTAGACCTTTCTTATAACGGACTGCGTGATGGAATCCATTCAAACCAAAGTCACAGCATTTCACTCTGGCTGATGCATGTTCAAATCTTTTAATTTATGCAGAATATCCAGGCAGAATGATACTGTTACCTCACTAACACACATTCATCTTCTTGAACAGAGAACCATAAGCTTTCTGTAATGTTAAGAATACACCCAAAAGTTCTTTATGGTTATGTAATTACAGAACCATAAGATAAAACCCAGTTTTGTAACTTTAGTCTGATTGTTCCTCTAAGAATTTAGCTATGCATTGCTAGCTCAAGCCTATTTTTCTGTTCTATTATTCATATATGTTATTCTTTTATATTTGGTGTAAAACTTAAGGGGTTGTTTGTTAGATGAGACACAATGTTGAAATAAAAAGTTGAAGTAAACAGCTGTATAGTTTCATAACTGCTTTGTAAAAAATGCAGAATAACTAGTGTTTTCCTTCTAGCATTCAAGAACTGTTTTGTTCTGTTTAATGTTCTAGTTGTTTCTAACAGCACTACAGTCCTTTATAAACAAACAACTTCTGAGGTCTGCAAAGGAAAGTCACTACATAAGAACTGGGCATTATAATTGCTACTATGAGAAGGTAGAAATACTAGGGCAAGATCAGCCTCATGGTGGCCATGGGGGTAAAAAAGTCCATGTTGGGTCAGAAGGACCTGAGACCATGCTAAGATACTTTTCTCTACACCGTTACCTCAGGTTCCTCAAAACAGAGTTGCTCATTAAATTTTATTCATAGGAAAGCCTTCTTAGAAACTTCTTGTCATCCTCTTCATTTCTCTGTTGCTGTTGAAGGTACAGTCCTACAGGTAGTTGAGCTGACGTAGCTGAAGAGCTAAACTCTACAGTAAGAGGAAAAGAAATCTGCAGATGAAGGGTGGAGTGGACTAGGATCTCTTTGATTGCATTTGCTACTACAGCTAATAGCTCTGTGTATGTACCACCAAAATAGTAGCATTCTCAGGTAGTGGCTGACCTGAGTAGAGAAACAGAACCTGCTGTTTCTTGCAGTTGCTTCTGTAACTCAAGAGTCAAAAGCTTATGTTGTGAATATTAGGCTCTACAAATGATTTCATGAGTGTAAAGGTAACATGAAATGAGGAAACTTCCCACTTTCTGTTTGTTTTTAGATATACATACAAGCCCACTGTGTTAAAATACACCGAGAATATTATCAGAATGTGTTAAAATTCTCAAAAGCAAGGTATTAATTCAGCCCACCTGTAAAAATGCGTTACAAAACAGTCTTTAATTATACACATTGTCTTACTACAGCCAGAGCACATTGAAATAGTAAAAATAAGTACAATTCATTTCTGGTGTAATTCTATAGCTTTTTAAAGGGAGATTAATCTTAGTTGTCATGTTCTGTGAGTAGTGGAACTCTTGGAACTAGAGGAATAAGCAGAATAATGCTGTTACCAAAGTGACTACCAGTGACTTCTCTAAGGAAACAGATCCTGGTAGCATCCAAACAGAAATCTGTGCAAACTTCAGGACACATTTTGCTGTTATAAAAGCAATGACTGCTGATAATTGGAGTTGCCACCTGTGTCACATGTGAACAAAGACAAAACAGGAATATAGGTATTTTTCCTAGTATTTTAGTCCATCAAAACATTACATTTTCTATTGTCAAGAAGGGAACTGTGCTATGGCTTCCTGGGTCTCGTTCTGCCAACTTTTGCCATCTGTGATATGGATTACCAAAATCAAGGTTGTGGACTTTAGCACAGGCAGACTTTGATCAGAAGTTATGTCTGCTAATGTTCTGCTGCCACTTGTAATTCCTGCATTGCCTGGATAACTGTTTCAGGGCTGCATTCAAATCCATCTCTAGTATGATGCACATTGGGGTATATACTTATCACAGCTTATCTCTGGGGACTGTCACTAAAGCAGTACTAAAATAGATATCACAGTATTGATATCTGATTACACAGTTAATCATTCTCTGTACCTCACAGGAATACATCATAACATTTATCAATCACATAATTACCCATTTGTCTTAATACAGTGTGAAATATTAATAACCAGAACATAACTGGTGTTGCAATGGAAGGTCTCAAGGGGTAACAGGCAGCTGTTGTGTACAACAGCTAGAAATTACTTACTATGTGCCTTTATTATAGTTTCAACTGCCTTGAAGAGGTAGTTGAGTTGCAAGTACTTTGTAAAAGACAGTTTCAAATATTTAGGAGACCTAAATGAAGAGCAGCCAGGGAGAGCTGAAACAACAATTCAGAGGCTCAGTTCCGTGTGGCAATGGAGCATACAGCTGAGTGAAGCCTCTGAGGATGGACTAGGCTATGAAAGAGGAATACTGAGGACACAGAGATGGAAGAGTGCAGCTTAATCAAAGCTAGTGAAAGAAAACTGGAGGATTCAGGAATCACCACTTGCAGTATTTCTACATCGGCTTCTTCTGTGAGCTCTCTGAAATTTGAAACATGTTTTGCCCTTCAGGATCTGCTTCATTTTAAGCTTATATTCAATCTGCTCTTATATATGCACTTGCTTACATGGGTTTAAAAACATGTTTTTTATAGACTTTGTGTATAGGCAGGACCTCCCATAAGGTAAGAAGAGTTCTTTGGCCGGGGACATATTCACTGGGTCTATAATCTTATATGCAGCTGGGATACTTGAAGGTAAACATTCATTACAATAACTGGTAGAAGTAGTATATATACAGTGGATCAGTTCTGTTGGAGAGCGTGAACTCTGTCTAGACTTCTAGCATTTTGTTTATACATGGCAAAAGTGCAAATTACTGCATTGGGGGAAAAATGTAATTGAACCCACATGCACCACAGAGAACGATCATCAGTGAGGAGAATGATTGAGTTTCTAGACCAAAGGGATGGAACACATCCCTTACCATATCCTTACCAACCTCCACTAAACCTGGAAGCATTTAAAACCAACTTCTTCACAATTGAACACTTAGTTTGTAGTCATGCTTTTAGGAATGAAATATCTTCTTTTCAATGCTGTGTTGATATGCCAGTAATTTTGCAACATGCCAGCAAATCTGCAATTTTGGGGAAGAGCAATAATTTCTAGACAAGAATGGGAATCCAAAGGGGTAATATTCATTTAGTCCTTCAGTTGTTTGTCAATCTTCTGACTCTACCAAAAGCATAATAGAGGAAAATAAGACTAAATTTACAGGCTAATTCCTTGGAAATGGTCACATCAAGACTATAGATTTCAAGTAGCAGATTTTCTACACCTCTTGAGCAACTGCATTAAACACCTCAAGTCAAATCTCAATTGTTTATAGCTGAATTATTCACAAAGGTCTGAGTTAAGTTCCTTGGTGTCCTCCAGAAATAAAAATTTGGTAGAAACTAACCCAAGACGAGCTGATGTCAAGTCTGAACTAAAAAGCTCTGCAGTCACCATTCAAAGCTTTTCAAGTGACTCAACACTGCTTTCCAGTATGACTCATAATATCAATATTCTTTAGGGTGCTTTTTTTTCTGTTATTTCAGGATTATTTCAGCATGATACTTGCTTGTACTTTGATTTCCAACAATTTAAATGAAAAAGTTCAGGTTCAAGTTTGGAATGTATATTGCTTTAAATTATACCCGCTGTCTCTGAGTGCCATTTTTCAAGAGTCTGTTTCAAAAGGCCATTTGAACAGTTCGAATTTTAAAGAAAGGCTCTTGACCTTCTGGTGAACTCCAGTGGGAAACAAAAGTTCATATGTTAGTTGCTGTTTCTCCAACATGCAGAGCCCTGCTATGTGTAAGTGTGCCAAATTTCAGTCTTCTATTTTAATGGGAATAGGCCTGTTAATTAAATTTCAATAAAATTAAAAACATTGTGTAACAGTTAGTATAGTTCTCAGCAGTTCTCCCTGCCCAGTTCCCAGGGAGCTGAAAGCTACTTCAGTAACGCAGGTGCAGTGGTGGGCCTAACATGTTTCTGGGCACTGAGCGTCATCTAGCTAAAGATCAGGACCTGATTGTAGGCATATTAGACTCTGAAAGTCTATTGTGTAATTATACCAAAACCAGTGTATTGAATAAAACTTTCTGTTTCACAATATTTGAAGCAAATTAAAGATTCATCAATGGATCTCCATGTTGTAGCCCTTGGATGTTTTTTAGGGCGCTAAAAATATTTTAGTATCTATTTGTATTTCATAAAATAAAGCTAGAAAACATAGCTTTGTGCTACAGAACTAAGAAAAACCTACAAATACTGAGCACCTACGATTGTAATTACAGGGTAAAATACCAGCAAGTTCTTAGCAGTGTTTTTAGGAAAAGCAACTATCTTTCTGTAGTCTTGTATATACCATACCTTCAATATCCATATTTAAAAGAAATCACTTCTTATTAGTTTCTTAGATTTTTCTTCAATGCCTTGTATTTGAACACATGGATTAAAGATGAGTGGAGTCACATCTACGATTCACAGTATGTAAAAGAGAACTGGATTGATCCTCTGCTAAGGTAAGCAGCACTTAAATAGCCTGTGGCCACCTCAAAGTTTAAAAGCTGGGGAAAGGTTCCCCTGAAAGTTCAATTTGCTGTTTAAGTGTTTCTTGTACTGAAATCCCTCAGAACACTTCTTTTCTTCATGAAACTGTAGTAATCCCTTTACATCCCCAGAGGCAAGGTTCCCTCATAGAAGAGTGCTTTCACAGCTGTTGTACATTTGTTGTCAGTGCCCCTGAACAGATCCAACTCTAAAAAAAAAAAATAGAAGGTTCAAATTATCTTACAGAGTTTGACTTATGCCTCATAATTCACTTCAACATCTGTATGGCATTAGGCATTTAAAAAAAAAGATGTTTGACTTCCCCACGTTTGGCTTTATACACAGACCTGTTTATGCCAATAGTTGTTAAATCCTTTCTGAGCAAATCAGATAAGTGTGTAAACAAGTCTTTAAAATTATCATTTACTTACACTGTTGCAGCATCACAGGACAGTTTGAATGCTCTGAGGTGCCAGGTGTGTCTACACATTGGTTAGGTGGTGATACAGTATCTTTGCCAATTGAACATTTTCATGTGGAAAAACAGTAGCTCAGCAACATATTGTGCCACTTATTTCACTCTCGTTTTTACCTAGGACAGCTAAATTAGAGCAAGCACTGGTACACCAGTGTGGCTGCCATCACACATCCTCCTCGCTGCAGTGTACATGAACTCAGACGATGGCAAACACTGTTAGACAAAAATGTGCTATGAACAATGTCAGCTGAAAAGGAGTTTGCATCCAGCTGTGGCTGCCAAAGTCTGTGGAATTATTCCTTTCATACTGTGTGGATTAGGCCAAATTAGCAAATACATAGTATGGATTTGGCTTGCAATACTCCAAATCCCACTGAGTTCTACAGGGAGCTGCAGGGATATACTTGAAGCTAAAATTTTACTCACTATATTCCATTGTAGTGATTCTAATGCAAATGTAAGCTTAGAGTAGCATAAAGATATAGGTGAAGGTGTGCACACACACCCACACAGCTTTCATCCATACATGTGCCTTTAAGCAGGTGCTTAAGCCATTCCTGACTTCAGGAGCAACTTTGGAGTCATCCTCCACAGTCAGTCACAGCCACTGTAGTGAATACATGTTTTGCTTAGAAGCAATAAATATAAGGTATACAAGAATGTTAAAAGACAGTATGTGGTTACTGGGTTTGAAACTCCCTTCAGGGGACTGAGGATGCATTGATCAGTTTAATCAGTTCAGTAGCTTAAATGCTTTTACCTTTCTATTCCTCTTTCTAACGCCAATAAGGTCAATATAAAGAGTCCTATTTTATTTCAGTGGAGCATCACTTGCAAAATTCATTGCAAACCTCATCCTGTAATGACAGTACTTGCTAAGGTCACAGGCACAGGAAAAAGTTATGGGAAGTTGGCTCTGTCAGCTGCTTTGTAAGTTTCGGGAAAGCTCTATTATATGGGTAATAATTAAGGATAGAACACATCTAGAGGAGGAATAACTAACATGAAGCTGTCACCATAATTAGCCCTGTGATAACCCATTTGTGTCTTATCTTGAATTCTGCACGTCACTGTCATTCCCTGAAAGAAATATGAACCTTCATAGAAGCCAAAATCCAAAAACAAGAGAAATCAAAATCATCTCGACTGCTCCACAGAGTTCACTGAGGGTTCATTTGCTAATTCACCCACTCCATACATCTTTCCATTTTTTTTATTAGAACTGCCTGTGCTTTGAGATTGATTTATGTGTGCTCTGTCCATTGCTAAAAGCAGCAATACTCAGACCACAGTTTGTTGATAATCTCTTCATCTAAGTATGTTACGTGTGTACTTTGCTTATGACAGCTGCTTTTCTGATTCATAGTCTTGTCCTACTGCAAAAAGAACTGGCAAGATAATTGCTTATTCAGTAAAAACTGTGGCTATTTCACCACTACTAGTCTGAACTGACTAGCCTCCATCAAGAGATGAAGTAACACAGTCCAACTAAATAATGAGCACAAATTCAGTGGTCAATTTAATTAAAACTGAACAGGTGAAAGCATTACAGGATGCCAACCTCATATACTGCATGTAAGTTTGTGTGAAAGGGAAAAAAAATAAATAAAATTGAAAAATCTGATTTTATTTGAAGATGGCAGCCAAAAGTACAGCAACTGACTGAAGAGCTCACAGAGAAATTAAATAATCGCCCTACCACTGTCAAGGCTTCAACGATCACTCGGCCGAAGGAATTCAATTTGACTGTACCCAAACCACGTGCCATTCCTATACCTCTGCCAATACCAGTACTGGAAAAAAGGCCACCTGTGAGTTCTTTTATGCTTTGACTGATACTAAGTTTTATGTATGCTTGTGCACAAAATCATGGTAGGGGAGTTTATCGTCTCTTTAAAAACAGCTGTAGAAAATGTACAACCTTTGACAGATCAACAAGGGTTTTTGTAATATGCTGTGTTACTGAAGTCAGATTTCTATAAAAAACCCAAGCTAATTATTTTCATTTCAGTGAATGTTTTGGAAGCAAACTGTAAGCCAAACAAAAGAAAGGGAAAAGGTTGGTTCCCGTAGTTGTTTTGTGCCTATTGGAGGTGGAACTATACAAATGGGTACAAACTGATGACAGCATTGATACAAGTGTTTCTGGTAGTCTTTGAGTTTGTAAGGTGTCTGCTTTGGATAAAGCACCGAAGCAGGTAAGAAAAGAACATTCCATTTAAATTCTTTTTATAAACTTAGACTTTTTGTAGATGAACTGTCATTAAAATAAATAGCAAAGCAATGTCACTGGAGATGAGAGGCACTCTAGGTCTGCAGCTCCTCCTTGAGAGTGGAATTTTATTCCTTTCTATTTGTATTAATTCTGTATCTGTAAAATTAAAGGATTTTTAGTTTCAATTTATTGCTCACATATACTGAGGCTAGATTTATCTTTTATCTTGTTTGTCTAAGACTGTAATTCAGTTACAGTGATATGAATCAGAGACATACAAATGATTTCAAGTTCACTCGCCAGGGTGAGGCAAACAGGATTTGAGATCAAGCTGCTATGACTAACTTAATAAAGACTCCAAAATCATCTATATTTAAATGCAGTGGAAAGTGAGCTTGGAAGTCATAGTTTTAGGCATTATCTGCCACCTTGTATTAGCACTTCAGGTTTTAAATAATGAATCTGTTGAATGCTCTTAGAAATCATTTACATCTTAGGATGGCAGAGCCATGTAATGGTAGTGTGTTGTACAGCTAATGGGATTTTACATTGAAACAGCTTAATACCAGGCTTTGGAAAACTGCATTTAATAACTACTTAATCAGTATAGGAATGAGTCATGCTGCTGTCATTTTAGTACCTTTATGCTGTGCAGCCCCTCTTAGAATAAATTTGCTTTAATGTGGATGCATTTACTGACGTTCATTTGTGTTGTTAGGATTATACTAAATTTGGTTTACATTCTGGCCAAGCCTGCAAATTTAAAAGCTTATGTGAAGCCAAAACTATTAGCATAGCAGAGACATATGTTGGGCTCATTTCTATACCTATCTCAGCAAATTAAGTTTCACTTTAATTTGCCGTGATGTTGCCAGTATCACCATTTTAGATCCTGAAAAGACAGCCCAGATGGCAAGGAAGAGTTAGTGAAGTGGGAGCATCCATAGTTGTGGCTACTGTATGGTGGAGAGTTGAATGTAATTGAGGGGAACACACAAAAATAAAGCTCTTTCAGATTACATCTCATAGTCTGCTGCAGAAATTTTCTCACAGAGTTGTTCATTTTATGAGATATCTTTTTTTCCCTCATGGTTCTCATGCATCTGTCAAAGAACTTGCCATGTGGTTTATTAGTAGGGACTATTGTAGTCACAGTAACTGCAGGTGTAGCTACTGCTTGACTTTGAAACAGCTGTATGGAAGCATCTGGAGTTTAAGCAATGACCACTGATGAGTTACTGCATCCTTGTGGTGCAATTAGTTCATTCTGGTTGATAGGATTATTAATTTAGGTATGTATCCCTGCTGGGTTGCATTGTATTCTGTAGTAGAGAGAAGAAGCAAAGCAAGAGATGTGTGGCATACATTGAGTTCAGGAGCTGGGATAGTACTGCTGTCCTGTACAGTGAACACGTGCTTTCTTCACAGGAGAGGACTGGAGATGTGGATTTTTGCAGATGGCAGAGTAGTTGTCTTCTTAGTGATTTACATTAAGATGAGTCTCTCCACTGACCTTGGAAAGTTTCACTGGCATAATGTAGGCCTAGAAGGTCAGGGTAGTCATTCATCATATACATTCATCAGAAATGGGGGACACTAAATGAAAAGGAAAAATACTTGAGTTTTGAAACTTAATAATGAACAATTTCACTCTAAATATTTGGTCTAAAGATTATGCATTCTTCTCTCTACTGTCCTTTGCACACCAGCACGTGGATGCACACATGAGCGTGCACACATGCATAGACAGATTCATAAATACAATTCTACAAAGAAAATCTTGACGTTTGCAAAGGGAACAAATGGAGACAGGTGTTTAAACCTGATAACATGCAAAATGATTTGGACACATTTAACTTCCCTGGATCTCTTGGCCTTGAGTTATAAATAAAATCCATTATTCTAATGGCACTGCTGTAATAGAATAATTAGATTGTGCAATTATTTTCCTTTTAGACTTTCTGGAAACCAATAATGTAGTTTAAAAAATTGAAAAGGACACACTGAGATATTATTGTAGTACCATTCAGTCAAATTTAGTGTATTTTTAAGATATTTTCCCCATTATTTCAGCTGTGCTTCATGAATTAAGTTGCTGATTGTTGAATAGTAATTGAATAGGTGAATTCATTTGGCCAACACAGAAGATTTTGTTTGCAAATATATAGACCCAACAAATATTTATCTTTATGATCTTCTTATGTTTAAAAATAGAAGCTCTCAATGCAATAACATTGCATTAGCTTGCCCTAGTCCATCTTACAACAGCATCTGTAAAAAAGAAGAGTCATGACAACCAAAGTTCAAAGGTGATTATTCACTCTGTTCTTCCTTAAACTTCTTGTGGCACCTACTCCCTGAATAAACCTCTGGTAAAAGGACATCCAGAAAGCATCAGGTGAGCTTGACCACTGGCTGGAGAGGAAAAGCAAAGTTGGCCTCTCTCACTCCCAGCTTAGGACTACGTAGGTACAGGTTGGCCTTTTTGATCTCTCTACTGGTGAAATTTACAGTTTACTTATAGTGACTTCGTCATCCTCTTCCAGCAACTGGGTAATTGTCATATTGTCTCTCTGTCTGTCTGATTGGTACTCATCACCATGGTATCTGAGGGCTAAATTACAAGGCTAAGATCATTTTTGGAACAGATCTGATTGAAAAGTCTCCTTAAATTACTTGGAATAAGTACAGCAGTTTCTGAGGAGAAATTTTCAGCTTACACAGGCAGATGAGTGCAGTTTTGCAGGTAAAGCACATGACAAGGAAGAAGAGTGAAATAAACTGATACTTACTGTCTGTGCAACTCTTTGCAAATCCTCTGGGCTTTAATTTCTCCATCCACAAAAGCATAATAAAAATTCTTAGATACTCTAGGAAATACTTTCAGTTCTCCTTCACTTAAAAAGCTCACAAAAATACTCAAGCTGGCTTAATTGCTGGCTTCTGTTTGTGCATTTATTTGTCCTGTAGGTAATGATGTCAAGTAGCAAAGGCAGTGGAAAGTACATCAGATTCATGAGTAGAGACCAGTAGAGACCAGTAAAGCTAGATGGGTTCCCCATGTTCCTTAAACTGACCTCCAGTATAGCAGAGATTACAGATTTTTTCCATTATTTTTTTAATTCATTCTGTAACTTCTAATTGAGCTAGAAAATCTTTAGCAAGACAAATATTTAAGCAGATGTCTAGTAAACTGGCAGACTATCTCAGCCACATAGGAAGGAGACATCCAATCTTTTTTCAGAGTTTCATTTGTGGCAAAATTCATTGCTGAAAAAAATACTCAGATCCTCCTGAAGTTTCAGCCAAATTCAAAACCATAAAGTCTCTAGTCTCCTGTTGGTTCATATGACAGTCAGATGGGCAGAAGGGCCCTCTCTGTCCTCTGCCTCCAAACAATCTACACCTCCAGTGCTATTCTGTCATAAGGACCTTAGGCTGCCATAGCAAGCCACAGCAAAGGCCCATTTTGTCCAGTGTAATTTCTCCAGCGTAGCCTACCACAGATGTCTAGAAAGACTGCAGGGACAGGACAAGCTGCTTTCTCCAAATGTCTTCTCACCTTCCCCACCATTTCAGCTCAAAAACTTCCTTAGTTACTTCTCCTGGGTATTTAATAAACTTCAAAGGATTCCTCTTCCCTACAATTCTTTGGAGTCTCTAACTGTGCCCAAGAGCTCCACAGCTTACCTTTAGTCAGCTGCCCTATCTGGCAGTCAGTGCTGTGAAGGTGAAGTTTATGAGATGCTAAACAGAACTTTTCCCTTTCTGACAACTTTTTTTTTTTCCCCTTGATAGGGCTTATAGGATTTATTGTTTCTTTAGCCTTCCTTGTACAAGTTTCAGATTTTTCTTTCTTTCTAGTGTTTTGACCAGGGGTAAGATTACATTGGGCAGGACTGAAAAGTCCGGGTAGTCCCAGCTACTTAGAATCTGTCCACGCCTTCTACACTGGTACTAATAGAAAATAATCAGTATTTTAAAAATAACTGCAGCTGTTCTACATTGAAAGTGCATGTGGGCTTTTTTTGTCCCCCCAGAAGAATGTGTGGCTTTAGAATGCTTTATGTCCCATATCATAGAGATTATTGCCTTTTAATGTAGGTTCCTCCAAGCACCTACAAACCTCCAAAGGAAAAAAAGCAGCTAGAAGAAATCAAAACAAAAAATCGCCAAAAAGCACAAGTAAGTGTCTGGTGTTGTTATTCTGATCTTTCCTTTCTTCTGAACTATTTCTTCTGTAATGTTTCATTTTCACAAGTCGCAGAACTTTTTCTGAAACAGACTTGCTTTTGTACCTAATAGCTCCTGGCTCTTTCTCCAGAGTGAGGAAGTTTGTATCCTCTGTTTTGTTCTATCACCATTTTTCCAACTTCTTTGTGTTATTATTAATTGTCTGAGTCAAAGTGCACCTTTCATTCACTATACAACTACTAGGTGAGAAATTATGCAAGTAGTCATGTGAGGTGACAGAAACATGATTTACTTTATTCCCTTCACAAGCTTCAAATAGCCTGATGGTTCTTTTACTCCCACAGGTCATGTGGCTATTTAAGGTATTCACTTAACAATTAAGGCTTCAAAATACATTCAATATTTTTGTTTGTTTTCTATAGTAACTGATAAATAACCACATGTCATCACTCACTGTTTCAAAATATCAGCAGAATCTGACTTCTTTTTTGTGCAGACTCCATGCTCTTGCCTTCAGCAGGCTGAGAGAGTGGGAAATCACCATGATTTGTAAAGAAGCCGAGTACATGGTCTGCGTGTTAAGAGAGCAGAAGAAGGGAGGGCCTGGAAAAACAAAGCAACAGATCTAGTTATTTGATCCAAACTTTGATAGGAACCCTGTTCAAGGAGTTAGCTCCTATCATAGTTAAAACAGATTGTTGTTGTCTTCTCCTCGGAAGGGAATTAATTAAATGTCAATTTCTACTTTCTTTCCTCCTCCCCATGCTGCAATCGCCACATCCAATCAAATAACAGTGTAAGCTTGATAAAAGCCATGCTGTTTGCCTCCTTTTTATCTGCACTCTCCCACACCCATTTTGAAAATGCCTTACTCTAGCTTTCACTAGCCACTGCAAGTCCATTAATCACTGTTCTGGTCTCTCCTTCTGTCCTTGTAAAAGGGATATTGGATTCTGTTCCTAAACACTCGTAAATGCTTCAATGTGTGATGGATTCTAGGGTATTCCTTTACATTCCTTTGCATCCCTTCTGCTGGCCCATCACATTACCTATACTTGACATTTCATTATAAAAGAATACAACATTATTTTTTGTCCTTTTACTATTTCCACATTGTGGGGAAAGCACATTTATCTGCGTGCTTACTTGTACGTACAAACTTCCTAGAAAAATTGGGGAGGAAAAGCAAGATATCACAGTGCCTGTATTGTCAAAAATCTATGACAAGTATAAAATCACTTAACAACCAGCCACATTCTTCAGTGGAGAAAATGCATGAATACAAGGAACAAAGGAAATCCACCACAGAAATTATATCTGCAATAACTGCAGTTTTTGTTGCCTCTGGAATGTTATAAAAGGCATCCAAAGCAGTCACAAAGGTCAGTTCCCTAGACTGTTTGCTAAACAAGCTGAAACGTTGGATTCTAAAAGAAATATGCATTAGAAATACCATTTGTTTCATAGCATTTTTGCAGAAGCTATAGCTGTTGTTACAAATACCATGTCTGAGCACCTGTAAGGAGTGAGAATGTACTTAAATGGTGCAAGTGCTGATGTTATGCACAGCTGCTGTCCAGAAAGCCATTAGAAAATCAAGGGTGTGTTTCACAGCTTTGATGAGATATCTGGTTTACAACCAAAAGAAATATCCAAAAAACCTGAAATGTGGCTGCTTGTATTTCCCTCTTGAAAATGAGGGGTCTGCCTATTGGAGAAACCCTTAGTGCTCAGATCCCGTGACTGTCATCTTTCAATTTAACTGAAAAACAAAGCCATTTTTTGCTAGCTCTGCAGAAACTGTTCCTACCTATGGTACTGATATGCCATAGATAATTATGAGGATTTTAAGTTGAATTACAGATGAGGAACATGTTTTGTTTGGGCAGATCTATCAAAGGCCTGATGCCCTGTGCAAAGGATCCAACCAGGCACAGCTATGTAGAAAATCAGGACTTGACTACTTCAAGTCTTTAATTAGGAATGAAAACTCATAGAAATACTAAATCAAGCTTTCATTCATTGGAAACAAATTAATATACTGATCAGGGCTGCAGAGCTGTTCAAGACATAAAATTCTTACTAGAGAATTTAAATGTACCACATTCTTTAAGCTAATTGCTTTAATTTTAGGATCTGCTCCTGAAAGCAAATGCTGGCCAGTTCAGATGTGCAACGGTGAAGTCTGAAAAGGAGGAGGTATGCTAAAAAATACATTATTACTTAAAAATTACCCAGTGTGAAGATAAAAAAAGGCTGGAGTACGTAGAAATATGTCAAAATATTGAAAAATCACAGAATCACAGAATCTTAAGGGTTAGAAGGGACCTCAAAAGACCATCTAGTCCAATCCCCCTGCCAGAGCAGGGCCACACAGGGACTCATCCAGGTGGGTTTTGAATGTCCCCAGAGAAGGAGACTCCACAACCCATCTGTTTATTTGGGTTAGGAATTATATGCCAACCCTTGGGGGTGTTGGTTGACAAGAAGCTCAATATGACCCGTCAATGTGCACTTGCAGCCTGGAAAACCCACTATATCCTGGGCTGCCTCAAAAGCAACATAGCCAGCAGGCTGAAGGAGGGGATTCTCCCCCTCTACTCCACAGTACTATGTGCAGCTCTGGGGCCCCCAGCCCAAGAAGGACATGAAGCTTGTTGGAGCAGGCCCAGAGAAGGCTGTGAAGGAGATCAGAGGACTGGTGCACCTCATGAGGACTGGAGGACTTGCTGAGAGAGTTGGGGCTGTTCAGCTTGGAGAACAGAAGGCTTTGCTGAAACCTCCTAGCAGCCTTCCCGTGCCAAAGGGGCCTACAGAAAAGCTGAAGAGGGACTTTTGACACGGGCATGTAGTTATGGGATCAGCTTCAAACTGAAAGAGGGTGGGTTTAGATTATATGTAAGGAAAGTGTTCTTCACTGTGACAGTGGTGAGGCACTGGGATGGGTTTGCCCAGTGAGGTTGTGGCTGCTCTGACTCTAGCATTTTTCAAGGCCAGGCTGGATGGGGCTTTGAGCAACCTGGTCTAGTGGAAGGTGTCCATGCTCATGGCTGGAGGGCTGGAACAGGATGACCTTTATGGTCCCTTCCAGCCCTAACCATTCTATGGTTCTATGATTTCTAGCTATACTGTCATTGCACATCCATACACTAACATTTATCTCTTTGAATGCATAATGTGCAACCCTCTTTTCTTATGCTTTTAGTGCTTCTTGATTAGTCTCCTAATTTTGAGACAAGCAGCCTTCCTGTGATACTACTCCAACAAGTCTCCAAACTGGCAATATTGCTCTAAACCCACATATTATTTTTCCATTAACTTTTACACCACAGAGCAGCCAAGCTGAGGGAATAACAGTCTCATTCACACTAAATTCTTACTTTGGTCAATTCCCAGTTCACAATTATGTCATGAAGCCATGTGTGTAATATATTCATTTCAACATCATATCTGCATATTCTATTCACCGTGTTCCTCCCCATGGTACCAGACACTTTCACATCAGTATCTACAGTTAACATTATAAAATTAAAATAATAACCGTCAGCAGAATTCTATGACTATTTCATATTATCATGAAGTGTGCTTTCACACTCTATCTTGTCTTCCCAATATCTATTCCAGTCAAGAGTTTAATATATTCATACATATATATGGGTAATATTTCATACTCAAACAAAGCATCACTGTTATTCTTTTAACATTATTCTAGTCAGTAAATTTTAGTCAATATTTGGACCTACCTTTGTGTGATCATTTGATATGAAATATTTCCACTAAGGTGGGTGTACACAGCAAGTTTATGTGGATATAACAATTCCAAAATACATCCCCTATGATCGTATTTGTTACTCTAGATGAATATTCAGGAGTGATTTTTGGTAAATATCTAGTAATTTTTGCTGAGTACTTGAAAACCTCTCTCTCAATGATGTATTTTTGGTTTGAACTGCAGAGCACACGTGACAGTATGAAGAGGAGTAAGCCAGCATTTCAGGCTCAAAAGATCCAAAGCAAGGTGAGTAACCTTTAAGGTACTGTTGTCAGATGTGCTTAAAAACTTTGGAGTGAAAGACAGACATAAAGATCCTGTGATGATGGAGACTCTACTGGAATTTATGTTTTTACACTAAGTTCTGTTGCCAGGAGCATGGGATGGATTGGGTTTTTGGTTCATAAATTTTGGCCTACACATCATGAACAATCCACAAAGAAATGGCCAGGGAACAACAAGAGTGTGGCTACTCCAGGAGGGAAGAGAAACAAGGAGCCAAAGATAATGAAAGCACAACCAGTGCCCTCACCAACCAGGCCACAGTATCTGAACATGACAAGATTGGTGGTAGTGACAAGTTCTGCTGACAGCAAGTCATCCCTAGACAGAGCAAGGTAACGGGTTTGGGGTCCACCAGGAAGCCCAGTCAGGATAATAAGCTACAACAGCAACCCAGTTCCATGATAGAAGGCCTGGACAGAAGAACTGGAGAGACAATCATGAGCAGAGTTATCTCCAGCATATTGGTAAAGGATTGAAGCCCATATCTGAGCTTAAGTGGGGCTCCTGGCCTGGTGAGTAGAGGATGTGATTCCAGGTGAGATTAGTCAGGGCAGTTCAGACCTGTTGATTCTCTAAAGGGCCTGACAGTAAGTTGTGTGTAGCTGCACAATGAACCTTGTTGCCTTGACAGTGTTTTCAGTTACAAAGAGAGAGGTTTTTATGTAAAATGGTAGGGACTGATAATAATCCACAGCAAAAAAAGAAAATAATGGTAAACCTCTGGTTTAAGAGCTCACTGTAGAGACAGAAGAATCTTGTGTCTGTAAGTTGCTGTTTCAAAATGAGATCCTAAAGAATGCTGAACAATCATTTCAGCTAATGACTGTCTGATACACAACATACAATCAGTCTGGATGTTTGTCTTGTTTCCTTTAGACAAGTACTGCGTTCATAAAATCCACTACACTGATTGCTTCTCTGCTAGGATTTCCAAGGGTCAGAGAATTGTCAACATGGAAAATGGGCTCTTCAGCCTCAGCAGTGTAACACATGAAAACTCCAATTGCTATTTCTGCAATAACTACTAGAAAATCTTCAATCTAAACATCATTCAGTCTGTCACCTTTCATTTGTTTCAAGTTCAAATGCAGAATAATTTAATGTGGAATCTGTGTTTGTATTGTGACAAATATCTTGTGAGCAGGTCTATCTACTCTTTAAAACTATGCATTTATGTACAGCTCACACTTTGGAAAGACTGACTCTCTACTTGGGAACTGGGCATCTGGCAACTGTTTCTAAAGCATATCTGGCATTTATCAACATGCTGAAGTTATCTTTAATAGTGATATCACCTACTCACTCTACTTGCTTACAATTCAGCGCATTTAAATTAAAGGAAAGTAGTAAGATCTCAGCTCCTTCTGCACTCAAAAAAGGGTAAAAGACCAAATCAGGAAACATTTACACAGTTAACTTAAATGTTATTATGTGGGCTTAGTTCAACACTATGTATATTCCATTTCCTTTCCTGATAATATAAAACTGAAACCTTAGCATGGACTAATGAGAGTCAAACCATCTGCTTAAATTGCATAAAGAAAAATAAGAATCTGGCATCTTAGGCATTGATCAGGGCCACTTCTAACACCTGCTACTAACTCCTCTAGGAGCATGAGCAGTTTTATCTCATCTAAACACATTTGCCTTAAAAGTTGGTTACGTGATAGTCAAGATGCTGCTGTAACTTTCAAGCTCAGAAAGGCATATCTTTATTGACTTTTAAAATACTTTCTATTCCTGCTGCCTTCTTGCCTGTGCAACTCTGTGACTAGAGAAATCCTAAGAGGGAGGTTTATCCAAGATGCATAAATAAGATCATAATCTGCCCTCAAATTAATGAAATTATATAATGTTTTAACCAACTAGTATTTTGCTTTCCTCTTTTTAGAACACCCACAGTATATTAAATCTCTTTTTTGTTCCTTTCAGGCACATTTAGTATGTGTAGCAGCAAATATTTCTCACAGCTGTAACAAAATATCAATTCATTCTTTTTGCTGGAAGAATGAGACAATACAAATGCATCACCACTCTGTCTCAATCTGCCTATTGCTCATATCAAACCTGGCTCATTACATATTTATTGGTTTTGGTGAGCTCTTATGTGTTCATTAGGTGGCAACAGTGAATAGGGTTTTTTTTTTTTCCCCAAGAATGACAGTGTTCTGTGATTTTCCCCATTATTTCCATTTTCCAATCCTGAAAAAAGGGATGATATATCACAACAGAGAAAGAATGACTAAAATTCAGAACTTCCTTGATATCACAAGACATAGAAAAATTGATTCAGTTATTTAACTTATACATGTCTTGGGAATCCTAATTATTTGACTGTATGGGCTGTTGTATTTCTGTTAATAAGCTGAGAAACTGAAAGGTATTTTCATAACCATTCTTAGTTCAGTTCTCTATCCACATTCTAGTTAGTCAATATAGAACACGAAATCTGTATATACAGGTAATTGCCAAATAGACTAAAATTTCTACATGTATCAGAGAAAAATTCTTATCTAAGTAGAGATTTTATACACAGTATAGTGTCTAAAATACAGGCTGGGGAGGGAGTGTTCATATAATGCAGAAGACTTTAAGAAAAGTTGAGAAGTGGACCAAAAAGAAAGGACATCAATAGACATTAAGAAGTGTAAGTATGATGCATCAAACAAAATAAATAAATTGGCTGGGTTCTTTTCCTAAATTCTTCAAGTTATCATCATTTTCTCAAGAAACAAGCTGGTCATTAATTTTTATCCATTCAAATGTGTCATCTGTGTAGAAAATATAGTAATACCATTTTGAATCATAGAATGGCAGGGTTCGAAGGGACCTTTAGAGATCATCTAGTCCAACCGCCCTGCAGAAGCAGGTTCACCTAGATCAGGTGGCATAGGAACATGTCCAGGTGGATTTTGAAGACCTCCAAGGAAGGAGACTGGAAACATGGGCTGGCTTCTTGGGAAGAGTATAGCAACATTGCCAGGGCATGCAGGGGTGCAACTAGGAAGGCTGGAGCCCTTCTAGAATTAAATTTAGCCAGGGAGGTTAAGGACAGTAATAAGGCATTTTTAAAGTACATCAGCAGCAGAAGGATGTTGAGGGGGAATGTGGGCCTGCAGCTGAACACAGAGGGTGCCCTGGTGACTGAGGATGCAGAGAAGGCTGAAGTACTGAATGACTTCTTTGCTTCAGTCTTTATGGGCAAGGCCAGCCCTTGGGAAGCCCAGTCCAGCAAGCATAATAGGATGGCCTGGACAGCAGAGGAGTTGCCCTGGGTGGAAGAGGAAGAGGTTAAAACTTGTTGGCCAAGCTTAAGGCTCATAAGTCAATGGGTCCTGATGGGATGCATCCTAGAAAGTTGAGGGAGCTGCTGATGTGATTGCTAAGCCTCTCTGCATCATTTTTGAACAATCTTGGAGGACAGGCAAGGTGCCTGAGGACTGGAGAAATTTAGTGAATTTCTAGGTGATAGCATGTCTTTGTTATCCTCAACCTACCTAATTAATATCAGATATAAAATTTCCTTTTTGCAGTTGGCTGAGGTGTTTCAGAAGACTGAAGCACACACTCGTGCATACGATGATTTCAGTATATAGTTTGAATTAATCTGTGCATCTGTTTCTCAGCCACTCATTAAGCTGTTAACTTGGAAATTAAAAACATGTTTGGTTTCTCAGCACAGAACTTGTCTGGATTTGGGTCAAATGTGTCATGACTAAGCTTTGTTTCCTGCAGGAATGCTCCCAGTCCTTACCCCACCGACACTGCTTTGTCTCAGTTCAGATCAGGTCTCTTGTATATGTCTGCAGAGGTGATAGATGTTTTCTGAATGGCCTACTTGTGCAGGGAACATTTTTATCTGGCAGAGAGGTTGTTCCTTTCCTCTCTCAGTATTTAGAGGATTTCTGAGAGTTAGTCCTAAAGCAATACTTTGAAGAACTGCAAAACAGCCCCAGGATCTAATTGAAGTTACACCATAAGGTCTGAAAGTCAGAGCACAGTACTTCACTTCCACTGTCTGGAAAATGGATATGGCAATTGGTGGTGCCAGTAGTCTCAGGAAAATTTTGAAGCTATAATAGTGATTATTTATAAAACACTTCTGAGACCTTGCTACAAAAGGTACAACTTATGTTTTACTTTAATGGCTTTGGCTAACTTACCATTTTCCAGAGAAACAGCTTATTTTCTTTGTCCAAAGCAGATGGAATCCTTGCACAGTATGTATATGAGCACTGACAAAAAAAATGAAAGGAAGCAAACACATTCTATGGGATTTGACATGGTCCAAGAGTGATTACAAATTTATAATCCACTTGGGAGACTTTGCTGATTTCTTAAGCAGCTTGAGTGGTTTATGAACAGCATGCAATTTCATTGTGAATGTCAGATTAATGCTAGATGAATGCTTTAAGCAAAATTTATGCTGTGTTAGGTCGATTCCTTTAACCCATTGAAATGTTTTTATACTCTTGTTTTATGGTTTACATTACTAACTATAGTATATACATTCCCTTTCCTGACAGATTGACAACATACCTATTAAATTAAATGCTGCAGCTATTTTAAGAGAGCGTGCCCTCTATCAACGGCAAACGGAACAGGAGCTCCAGAGGTACCATCACACTTCTTTCTCAGATTACTTTTCACATCTCTGGATATAGAATAAGTAACTAATTAATATAGAATAATTAACTAATTAATATAGAATAATTATAGAAAATAATAAGTAAATTCCTTACACATCTCTTTCTGTGTCCCTTTTCAAAGATGCACCTATATTAAGGCAAGTCGTTTCATGTAGCTCCATTTTCTTCACTGGTTTGTGGTCAGCTACTTGCCAAATTGAATATTTGTATATGTAGAAAAATACCTGTCCATTCTGTCACAGTAAGATACAGAGGACTAAGAGTGTGCCACTCCACAAGGCAAGACAAGGCAGGAGCTGAGAGTGACAGTGAGGTATGTAGTGACAATGTCATCCCTGAGAGCAGCTTCATAGTACTCTGGCAAGGCAGCGGGGGACAGCAGCACTCCAGGGGCTGCCGAGTGAGTCCATAGTGCTGAGCCAGGGCCCAGGCCAAGCCAGAAAGGCACAACAAGGCTGGGGATAGGCAAACCCACAGCAAGGACAAAGGCTGTTCACAACAACTTCAATGTGGCTTCCAGGAAGAAACTGGACACACAACAGGATTTTTCACAGCACTTCCTCACACAATTCTTTTCACTCCACTTTGATCCAATGTTATAGGAACCCAATGTTACAGGATTGCAACGTACAAGAGTCTTTGCTGTCTTTGAACACAAGCAAGGAAATCCTAGGCAGGGGTGGGTAATAAGAAGCTGCAGATCCTTTTGGCACACTAAAGGCTCTAAGGAATCCAGGTATACTGATTCCTCTAACATAAGGAATCCTTATGCAGCAGCACAGGTTTCAGCAGCCATGAACTAGGCAGAGGGTGACTCATGAATGGCCACTGCAGGTAGTATTCTAGAAGTAGAATTACTGAACATTTTCACTAACAGCTTTGTCAAAGATAGAACATATAATATCATATTGATTTAGTATTATTTCTAATCCACCTGACCTAGCACTAGAAATGGTTAGCATTTTAAGTCCCACAATGACAGCTTAAGGTTGGATTTGGTCTTTGGACCTAGCAAATTTTGGTATAGAGATCAGGATTTTAGCAGTGAGATATACATCAATCAGGTTCTGTTATCAGCTGTGTATGTATATTGAGCGTCTTTCATATTACATATGGTACTCTTATCTTGCAGAATTTCCTTACACTCAGAAAAGGAATAGATTTTCCCCAGAACTTAATACTATTTTATGAGTTTTCATCTTCAGCTGCATTTGATACAAAACAGATATAGATATAGATATAGATATAGATATAGATATAGATATAGATATAGATATAGATATAGATATAGATATAATTGTGTGGAGCAGCAGTGAGATGCAACCCACTGCATTTTTGTGTCTCTGCCCTAGTTCCTGTTTTATTCACTCCTTTCCTGCAGGACTTTGATGGGCCCACCCCAGGGCTTTGCTATGCTCTTCTCTCTCAGCCAAGCACAAAAAATAAGGATGTGGCTTTATTTAATAGCTGAATATTTCTTTGCCTCAGTACAGCAATATTATTTAATATGAAATACAAAACAGAAATAGAATTAAGCAGGAAAGTTTTTTATTCTCTGTGTTAGACCAGACAAGAAAATTGCCAAAGAGAAACGTTATTTGTTCTTTCTGTCTCTTGAGCAAAGTGATCCTCTGAACAAATGTACATAACTTCATCCAGAATCTCCCTGCTGCTTTTGAGAATCCATATGTAGCTAAAGTTTGCCCTCTCTTGGGGCTTTGTTTTACTGAAAACTTTCAGGTCCATGACCTCAAGCACCTTCTTCCAACCTGGCTTTCCCAGGCTTTCCACATAGGAGGAACATCTCAGACTGGAATTAAAATGTATCTGTCAAATTACTTTGCAATAATCACCATTTTTCTTGGCAGAAATCAATCACCTTATCTCACTACTAGAAATGTGCTATGAACCAAGGCAGGGCTGCAGAGCCAGATCCCTAGAATATTATACTCTTTCTTCTCTCTTGCAGAATTGAAAACTTGCTACAAGGGGCCAGAGACCCATCTGAATTCTTGGAATGGCAAAAACAGATGCGCGGAAAAGATTTGGAAGAACAGCTAGCTGAAATAGAGTCCAGGAGGCTTCAAGGGAAACTGAGTCATGAAGAGGCAGTTCTAGCCCGTCAGAATGTGATTCAAGAAAATAAGAAGAAAGCTGGTCTAATGAGAGAAGAGGTAATACATACAGCATTGCTCAACTTTACATGCAGTCAGTGCAAAGCATGCCACAGATTACACCTACTTTAAGAAAGTATAAAAGTTCTGCACAGTGTTTTTACTCACTGGAGTCTGCAAACAATGGAAAAATTAGTTCTATAACTTCCAGATACAGCAGTGCTTTTAAATGAAAGTACTTTTTACAAGTGGTTGCTTTGACTGACAACACACAACAAAGTAAATTGAATAAAACAGAAGGTTAAAGCATTCTCCCCTATATTCGTGTCATTTTGCAGATTCTTTTTGAAGAGATACTGAGACATTAACCACCATTTGCAGTGTAATCACTCATTTATGACTAATTTCATTATCTTGTTAAAATGAAAGCCACAAGTATGAATTAATTTGTTTTATTAAACTGATATAATTCAATTTACTCCATATCATATGAAATGCCTAGATCTATGTTAGGGGAAAATTCAGGTAGAGACCCTCACTGGTACTATATATAGATGTGTCTCTATACACTGATGTCTCTGCAGTGTCTCAGCAACTTCAGATGTGATCACAAATGTACAAGATTTTCATGAAGGTCGTGCTACAAAAGGAAAACATGCTCAATGGGTTCCTTTTCTGTCCTATGAAATCTTTCATTCTTTGTGTCTGTTTAGACAGGCTGTAGCAAGAAGTTAAAGTGAAGTGAACTGTACTATGTACAACTGAGCACAGTGTGATCGCTCACACTAATGCCAAAATTATTGTAAATGATATTCACTTCAATTTCAGAGCATGTGTGTCTTATTTAACAGAAATGTCCCAATTTATGTAGATTAGGCGACGTGCATATTAGATTTACTCTAACCTGACCAATTCCAAGCAGCTTCCTTGCTTGCCAACAGACACCAGCAGGGCACTTCATCCCTACAGAGATCTCCAGAAGTACTGAGCACCAGTCCTCTATTCACCAACAGCTGTAGTACTGACTCCTCCTTTTAAAACTCTAGTCTTCCATCTAAAACAGAAAGTACAGTAAGAAATCTAGTCTGGGAAAATCCAGTTTCCTGCTTCCTGTTCATTTCTTCTGACAAAGAAAGGAACGTGATAGACAAAAGTGCACTTTTCTATGTTGCAGATATGACTTAGGCACAAGAAGACCCTGCAGGCACACAACCAGCTGTATATTAGATTAACACTCCTCTTGGTTTCTCACACCCAGATCAAGACATGGCTTTTTTTTTTTTCTCTGCTTTTAGAAACATGTGGGAGGGAATCCTGAATGACAGAAGTACAAATGTTACAGAGGGGAGTTTAAGTCTGTGTCTGTATGGTGTCTCTAGCCAATGCCCTTTGCTACTTTTGTGCATGATGTAATACCTTGAATCCAATTGTCCTTGCCCTGACTCAATGATTTGAGGCACTTGGATCACAAATTTACATAAGTTTTATTCACCTGTTTGTTTGGGATTTAGAAAGCAGAGATGATACACCAGTATGCAGAGAAACGCCTACAGGAACAGAAAGAAATGAGAGAGCTGGTGGAGCAGGTCATGGAAGGACACAAGAATGCAAAGCAAGCAAAAGTAAAGCTCCAGAAATTCAAGCAGCAAATAGGTATTTATATATTGCTAGAAAAATGCAAGATTATGAGAAATGTCCCTAAATTACTTCATCTTTCTTTTAGTGAGCCAATTACAAATCTTACAGAAAGGAAAGGGAAGTTGAGGGAAAGATTCAGCCTCTACGTTTCCATGAATACATGAATATGAATTCTAGGAATAAGGTAATAAATTCTAAGCTACTGATCATGGGAAAGACTCTTTGTTTAAAAAGGAGAAATACAACAATACAACTATTCTTAGAATCATAGAATGGTAGAGGTTGGAAGGGACCTTTAGAGATCATCCAGTCCAACCTCCATGCAGAAGCAGGTTCACCAAGATCAGGTGACACAGGAACGTGTCCACACGGGTCTTGAAGACTTCCAAGGAAGGAGACACCACAACCTGTCTGGACTCCACAACCCCTTCTTCAACTAGTTTCTCTCCCATCTAAAAGCAGCATATGTGAATGACTCTACTTTTTGAAAAATCAAGTTACGGAGTTCAGATTCTTGTGATTCATATTGTTAAGAAAACATTTGCTTAGCAACCACTGTGAAAGAGTCATGGCTCAAAATTATTGTCTTCTCCACAGGAGACAGTCTAAGACAAGACTGTAGTTAAAGGAAAGAAAAACCATATCCTAGAAAGACCATATCAAAAAGGAGAAGGATGTAGCACCTCTGAGACAGACCAGTCGTTAGGATGAAGGAAAATAACGTCACTCATCCTCTAGTATTCTTAAAAAAAATTCTTCAGTTAATGCTTTAGCTAATGAAGTGCAGGAGAAGGCTGTTCTACCTGGCATGGCTATGCATTTTCCAAGGCAATGCATCTACTGTATGAGCACATTGCCTCTAGTTGTGACAATTTTGGTGAGCAGACTTCTCTGCTCACAGATAGGTATTAGTATTTATTGTACATTTGTATTAGTAAGGGTTGAAGTGGGCAGAGAGTATTGGCCACTCTAAAAAAGCCTACTAGCCTTTGCAATTCAGTGATTCCTAGGCTATCTATATCTATGTCTATGTCTATGTCTATGTCTATGTCTATATCTATATCTATATCTATATCTATATCTATATCTATATCTATATATCTATCTTGAAAAACTGTGAATATTTGCAATTGTATTATATCCTTTCATTAACTAGTGAAACAACATGCACTAATTGGAACAGAAATGACAAAGCAGTAATTTCAAGTGGATCCTTTATGTATGTTTAAAGTATGTTTGTGTGCTGAATAGAATGATAGATAGTGGAGGTGGAAAGTACTCATTTGTTTCTCTAATTGTTCCTCCCACCAATGCCAGACTGTTCCCTCAAGTGCCTTTAGATCAGTATTATTATGGTTCTACACAAATACATACAAATTTTCCTCCAGATGGACTGCTTGTTAAAATATGCAACCAGCTAACGGAGATTAGTTCTTATCTTTCAGTTCAGGAAGTTTGTGAAGAAAACCGAGAACTTCTTCGGCAAGCTTTGGAAGAAGAGGAGGAGAAGCTCAGGAAAAGATATGAGCTAATTCAACAAATACGAGCTATTGAGTCTTTGCCAAGCATCAGACACAAGTTTGTTGATTTAACAGAGGTAAGCTCCAAAGGAAAAATGACTGCTTTTATGTAACAACGTATCACAGATGTTTCACATATTCAGAGGAATTGTGTACTGCCTGCAATATGCCTCGCAGTGGGAAGGCACAGCATTGAGTACAAAGTGACCCCGTGACGCAAGGGTTAGATCTGAACTGGAACTTTCACAAAGTTTATAGAAGTAAAATTTTAACAAGAAGAATATCAGATGGTAAGGGAAATGTTGAACTTTCTTTGAATTTTGCCAGGAGGATCTGAGTTTCCTGGCGTCTTTCAAAAAGAGTCTGGCATGTGACTGCAACATGTTCAATCCATCTTCACAAATTAACAGATTTGTCAGTCCTGAGTAAGCACTGAATGAATACATCAGTTTGGACTGATGTACACTTGTTCATATTGCAGTGGTGATTGCCACGATCATCAGCAAAATTAATTCCCTTTGCTTTCAAAACTGTCAACATTGAGGTGTATGAAAAAGATGGTCAGGAGAACCCAAAACCTGCTGAGCTATTACGAGCATACGGTGCAAATGACTTGTGTATGTGTGGTTAAGTCTCCACTAAATGTATCCCACACTTCTTGAATTTACTGTTGATGCACAACAACTGATATGCTTGAGATTGGGCTTTGCAACACCCACTTTTGCAGAGTTTCCAGGCTTAGGCAGCGTTCGGAAATCTGTTATCGTACCACTGAATCAGAAACAGATTAGCTGAAATTACACTTCCATTTTTCTCATCCATGCTGAAAGAGGAATAACAGAGAATAATGTAAAATCCCACTAGCAATTTTAAATAGAATCCTTTTGCCTTTTCTTTCTCTCATGTATTCAAATGAAGACCACATATGAAAAAGCCCCATCCATGGGTAGACCGCAGAAAACACACAGAGGGAACAGGTCTTCCTTCCATGGAGCTGTTGGAACAGTCAATCTGACACTTTGATGCCAAAGCTACTTGCTGTGTTTGCAGCCACCAAATAAATCCCCATCTCATTTTTCAGATTTTAGAATACATTTAATGTTTAAGTGTGAAATAGCTGAACAAGAATAAAATCAGCTTTCCAGATTTCCCACTCTCCCTTACTCTCTTCAGTTTCCTTTATGGCTGCTCTGCCATCACGTCTCTACTTCTTTTCCAGACAGAGAAGGCAATTCTCTTTTTTCAAGGCCAGACTCACTCCATCCATTTGTGGAGAAATATTATTGAACCACAACAGAAAAAGCAGGGAAAATGTGATGGGTACAAAGAGTTATCACCCAGCATAGATGCTATAAACTATCTGCATGGAAATGCCAGAAGGTACTGCAATCTATAGATCTTTTACTGCTTCAGCCCTAAACGGAGCTCTTAGGATGGTCTCACCCAGATGATTCAGTCACAAGATATGGGCTGCAAAGACACGACAATATGATGTAGTCAGATGTGGAAACATCATTAGTTTTTCTGTCACAACTGGAAAATGGTTCCGGCTCTCATTCAGGAAAATGAAGGTGACTGGAAAGTCAGGACTTTATTATTTTTTAACTGGGTTCCTTTCATTGCCAGTTACAGTGGCAGCCAACTCATCATATTGAGCTTTCTACTGAGATACTGTTTATTTCTAAGTACAGACTATGTCTTCAAATACTTTTCCTATCTAGCTCAAAAGTCTCAAAAGACAAACAGGAAAAACAAAGGTTTCAAGTCATATGCAAAAAAAATCATTCAAAATTCCATTTTACTTGCCCTTTGTGTGCTCTCTTGGGACAACCTCAAAAGCAGAAAGGTGACTGCTATTTTGTCAACAGCCCACTCAGTATTCAATACAAGGGTGGAGTTTTTTTCCTGCTAAAAAGGATTGCTTGAAAAGATGAAGGCTCTTTATCTGACTTATTTCTCTTCATTAAAAGGACTGTAATGAGTTTTACTTCCATATCTTTAGCATTACCATTAATTGTAGTCTGAGAAATACAATTTGGAGGAGTGGTTGTTCTTTTGGATACCTCATCCCACCTCCTTCATCTCTTCCAAGCTGTCACTATAATTTGCTGCTACTACTTCTATGGAACTAAGTAGACCAAGGTCCTGTGATCAAATCCAAATCAGTATTTTACTCTTAATGTTGTACAGCTATATAGCAGGAGTGAGGTTAGCATCTTGACTTCCTGCACCCATGTATTACACTATAACATGGCATAGTAGAAGATAGACAAAAGAATATTAGTTGGGCTGAAATGGATTGATTTTGCAAAGAAAGCTCGGTATGTGTGTGAGTTTATGAAGGTTGTCCATGTATGCAGATGCATATACATGTAGATCTAGAGAAAGAGGGAGTGTATGTAAGAGCAAGGGCCAAAAACTTCAAGTGTTGGCAAATCTGTTTGGAAATTATCTGTCATCAGATGCAAACTGAGGTGCAGAAGTTTCTCTTTACATCTCAGAATCAGGCTCGTTATCACTCTAATTGCAAAGATGATATTAAAGAGCACTCATTAAATATTCAGTTTTGAATATTTTGGCTTTGGGCGTTACAATCTGAATTTCCTGGCTACAAAGCATTGTGTAGTCCTAGTCTTTTCAGATAAAAATAAGCAGATGCCGCCATACATCAGATCCATAGTTTGGAAATGGATAAGTTTAAAAAATGCATACTTGTAAGTGTAAAGTCTGTTCTGGTTCTACAAACTAAAAGCAGTTTTACACATTTTAAAAGTCTGATTAAAACTTCAAGATAAGTCAGCTATAACTTTTTGGGTGGCAAATGTGTTGTATTTGTTATCATTCTGCTGTATGTTTCAGAGCTTTTTCATGAATTCTTTTATGAGCCTTGTGTTTTTACACATGCAAAAAGTATGTCCTGAACCTTAAAAACAGCTTGCAAATAACAGTTAGGTTTGGGCATCCCTATATTTCTTGAAGTCAAAATGTATTCAGTGTGATTTGGAACACAATCAAAATATTCTGTTTTTACTCATTTACTCTCCCCTTGGTATTTAAATCTATATTTCATATTCTCTAGACTGGTGGCCATGGTTTAATTTGTGAAATGTCAATAGTGGAACTACGTGAACGCCTCGCACTACTCAGAGAAGCACAGAAGGCAGCAGAGGAAGAGAAGAGAGATCAGATAATTCATGAAAAACAAGCTAAGGAACAACTTCTTCTAGACAAACTGGACCAGATTTCCCTGTTCAGAGCAGAACTTGGACGAGCAGCTGCTTTAAAGTCAGTATAAAACAGCCTGTGACATTTAAGACGTTGCCACTTTGATAATGTTTTGCTAGCCCCTGAAGGACAAAAACAAGTAAAGAGCAAATTACTGCCCTTTTATAAAGCAGTGTGACTTTTGTCAAGGATTACACTTGGAGCCAACATTTCCTTTTTCTTCTTGAAATAATTTGCATCAGATTTATCAAAGCTTTTTCCTTCTTCATGGTTGAAGACACTCCCTAGGCTAGTGTTAACAGTATTGCCCCAGGATTCAGAGACAATAATCTATATTGAGGAAGAAGATCTGCCTTTCTTCTGTTCCTTTTCAGCTAATTGGAACTAATTTGATGTCATTAGTATCGTTCTAGCACGCCACTGCAAGTGGTTTTTCATTTTCATCCAAAGCAACACATTAGGGCTACAGTTTGATTTGTTATGTGAAAAGGCAGGTCTTATTATAGAAGTTCAAAATATTTTAGGAAGATTTTTTGATAACAATAATAAGTTATAAATTAAATATATTATAGCAGTAGATCAAAGAAAAAAATCTTTGCTTACAGGCTCTCTGATCAAATTCTGGCTTCATTAGTCAGATTTATAATTCATTATCATATTTATTATTCATTATCATAAGGAATTTGTAACCATCAATGAAGCTTCACAGATGCAGAAGACAGGCCTCTTCCACAAGAGTTTAAAGTTTAAGCCATTTACAAATAAAACTAGGCAGGAAGAAAGCCTGTGTAAAAGCGTGAAGTAAGCACACTTCTTGATGTTACACCATTTTTAATGCATCTTGACTATTTGCCAATGCTTCCTTGCAAGGGAATCTTTCACAGTTTCCCTTTTGTGGGTGTGAGAGGTTAGTCACTGTCTTGCCATATTTATTTTGCAAATGGATGTTCAGGCTGACATTCTGAAGACATATTCTGTCATGCTGAAAACACACCTTTAGACACGTCTTGGACTCACGTTTGTTGCTGAGACACTGAGGGTGGCTTCTTAGTGATCGATTTGTGTTATTGATTTATCATCCAGCTCTAAATCTCAATTACAGAAGGCAATATTGATATATTCATTTAACTAGTTTTCACTACTCCCAGCTCTAATTTGGTTTCTTCCTGATAGTTAATCTCCAAAGACTGGGGTTTCACTATGTTAGTCCTGAAGAAGGTAATTTAATAAATTTAATGAATCAATAACTGCAGCTGCAGTGGATTGACTGCATAGATTAGTGACCCTCTCTTCTATGGCATATATTGAGGAAAGATTTTAAGACTAAAGAGCTTGAAATGGAGCTGGAGCTGGAAATACACTCTCTGCTGAACATTCAGTGTAGTGAAAGCCTGTGGGAGCAACTCCAGCCAATGCTTTTCCACTGGAGATGCAAACTAGATGTTAAGACCATGTATACTACATAAAACCTGTTTCACTAGTAACTACTTAAAGAATCATTTGTTATGCTAGATGTGCAGTCTGTGAATTTTATATAGTACTGGGTTCCTTTAAAATAGACTCTTGGGCTTAATTCAGATCTAAAACTGTTGTGATCCTGAAATAAGTTGTGTTTGAATGAGAAGCTAACTTTGATTTGCTTTATGTCCTTGTCGTGGTTTCTGCCCATCAAAGAACAAAAGACCACGATTAGCCTCAAGTACCGAAGACTAAAGGATTGCTAAAGGGCAGGGAGAGCTTAATTGCCGCTTAAGGTGCAGGACAAAACAGAGCAGGCTACTCGGCTTGGGGAAGAAAACAGAAAACAATTTAATACCAACTAAAACACAAAACCCCAAAAACCAGAACCAAAACAAAACCAACAACACAGAATGGTA